>PVKE010042802.1:0-13605 GCA_004027555.1 Craseonycteris thonglongyai
CCTAGGATAAAGTGGCTTTAGTGAATGAAATGTAATTTTATTTCAGTTTAGTATAAAGTAAGTCTGGAGGCAGGCTGGTAAGGGCTCATAGGGAAGTTCACAACGTAATTAGGAATCTAGGCTGCTATTATCATGCTGTCCACACCAACATGAACATATATCCTCCAAATTATGATTCAGTACAGTTACCTGAGCTACAACTAGCACATATGTATTCTAACTATTACATGCACACTGAGATTCTAGCCACCAGAAGAGATCCTATTGGTCAGAACTTATTGAAATGGAGACTCCGATGAACAAAGGACATTATTCTGTTTTCTAGGTGGCCATGTGCTCAACTAAAAATCAAAGATTGTATTATTAAGGAAAAAAACCACAAATATTTGAAATAGGCACCTATGAATCTCTACCACAGACATGTTAAGGTTGAATGATGAGAGGCATATTCTGCTGCAACAAGCAAGTGGATACATGGGTGAGCTATTGGACAAATGATCTGATCTACAGCTATAAAATTGGTAGCCAGAGAAGCCAGGATGGCTCAGTGGGTTGAGTGATAGCTTTGCAGCCCCAGGATCTGAGGATTGAGTCCTAGCCCCAGCCCGTGTGGACCCATATGCTGAACTGGGGTGTTGCCCTAGTTAGATTCTTGCTGGGGTGAGCTCCCCATGTGGGAGGCCCCAGGTTTGGCCACCAGCTCATGGGGACATGCCTCCTATGCAGGAGACCCCCACCCAAATCCCTCCATTCGTGGTCCCCACCCACTTGTGTGGAACAAAATCATGTTGAAAACTGATAATATACAACTATGGAGACTGCTCTGCGTCCTCCTGTTCTCTATGTCTCTCTGTCTCTGTCTCTCTCTGTCAAAAATAATAAATTAAATCTAATAAATATAAAACAATAAAATTGATAGCCATCAGCATATAGGTACAAATTAAAGCCATGGATATTGATAACTGGAATTATTTGGTTCTTTTGGGTTAAATAACACGTTTTTAAATAATATTATGGTATTAATTTGTATAACAAACTACCTTTTTCTAACATGAATCTGAGTATAATTCACTATATTATTAAGATGCCAATATATTAGAGTATAATTAAGTTGAGTATATAATGATCAATTTCATAAATCTTGTGTTCCATCTAAAAGTTAAGAGTTAATACTTCCATATATAACAAGTTAGTAATTGGGGCAGGAAATACATTAATCAAGAAATCTCACTTTTGCAAGAATAATATAAATATTAAAATAGTTCATACATTTTCCAACTGTCTTTTATTACATAGTTAATTCAGATAGAATTTTATTATATACAGAAATTTCTAGATTATTTGAGGGATTCTTAGTGTATGGTTTACAGGGTCTTAGCATGTATTCTAACTTGTACATTTCAATTTTAAGGTCCTTCAGTAGCTTATATAAAAGTGAATTTCATGGGTCTATGAATTTTAAAACTGTCTTTTGATAGGATTAAAGTAATAATGAAAGTTCATGTCTTTCTCAAATGTATAATACTTGGATTATTTCCAATGACTGGCAATACCTTATTTAGACCATTTCAAATTATCTGGCATACAGCAACCAGAAAAATAAGTATTTTAAATATTATGTTAAAGTTTATTGTTTAATACATACCGAATTTTAATTATAACAATACTAACCATTCCTAGGTTATTTGAGGCATGGAGCACTCACTTTGGAGAAAACTAGAGAGCATCTAGATCAGGGGTGTCCAACTTTAGGCTTCCTGGGCCACATTGGAAGAAGAACTGTGTTGGGTCACACATAAAATAGACTAACACTAATGACAGATAGCTGATGAGCTTAAAAAAATTGCAAAAACTTTCATAATGTTTTAAGATAGTTTACAAAATTGTGTTGGGCCACATTCAAAGCCATCCTAGGCAGCATGGGGCCCATGGCCATGGGTTGGACAACTTGATCTAGATCAATTAAAATCCCCATTGTTTTTATCAAATAAAGAAAATGAAAGCACATCCAATATTATACAAATTGGGGGTTAGGTAATGCTGGAATTTGTGTGATGTTGCACATGTTCTCAGACTTTTCCTCTGAGAAATTTAGAACTTACATGAAAGCACTTAGCTCTTAAATGAAAACCCTTAGGATTATCATGCAAGTCATTGGTCTTTTGTTTCAGAGATATTTCCACTGTATCATGCCAACTCTTATAGTAGCTATTTACATAAAGTTATGAGAAAGATTTGGTAGGAAGACATCTAACATTGCGGAAAGTTGATGGAAGTCTGTGCTATATATTAGTAGACTCAAGAGTGTCTGTAGCTCAATTCTCTCAATCATTTTTCTTCTGATAGACCTGCCATAACATACTCACATAGTCCCTATTAATTCTTATTTTTATTCCATGTTTTTAAGTGTGTACAATTCCCTATAACAAGCTGGGATTCCTTATCAATGTTTCTGTGGGTAAACTGCTGCTTTTAAAGTTGTTTACTCAGATTATACCAATTTATTATCTTAAAATGGAGAGACTTTGAGGAAAAATAACAAGTCTATTAATGGACTGAAGGAATAAAATAGCTCAGTTTATAAGTCTATAAACTCAAACCTAACTAATAATAACTTAAAAATTTTGGTACCTCATTTACACGTGATCATAAATTCCTAAAGGTCAAACAAAGGGTCAACTTAAGTTTCAGTTTGTAATTGGCTATACTGCAATGGATCTGCTTGGGAACTCAGTAAAGACCTTGATGATAACACAGTGGAGATCCGACATTCCTCAGTGTTGAGTTGCCACTAATATTTATATAATACATGTATCTAAGTCTGATGATATCAGATGTTAGCTTCACAACTTCCTGTTAAAGTAGGTAGGAGGAAAATATGTTATCACTAGAGTTTTATGGTTGGTTAAATATAGGAATCATTAAGCTATGTGTTTTGCCAGAGTTAACAGTTAATAAGTGGTAGACTTTTCTATCTTTCATAATATTTATTAAAAATTATCTACTGTGCTAAGTAATACTATGTTTATTAAAAACTTACTACTGTAATAAGCAATACTATGTTTTTATGTCTATAATTTCAACAAGCTTTAGATATTCTATAATGTATAAATGCCATATGGAGCCATTTCAATAATAATTAGGAAAATGTCAGATATTTAAAAAAAATTATCATAGAGCTTGGTATCTGAATGATTTCATCCTATTCCTCTCAAATTGTTTTTACTAAATAGTAATTGATGCCATTTGCTAGCATTGAGGAACATTCTAAGAGTATTATAAAAATAATTTTTGTTTCTGTGCTAATATTTCATAAAATATAGTTAATTACATTATAGATTATTTTGAGGAATTGAAACAGTTGTATTGTTGCTAAACGATTGCTCAGGTTTTATCCTATGGGTGCCATTAAAGAACGTACCTGAGCAAAGATTGCTAGTTTACTTTGTTTTACTTAGTCTTGTCTTTGAGATGACTGCTAGAAAGCTACAAATATTGTGCCCTGACTTAAGGAAGTGTCTAGGTGGGAATTATGAAATATGCTTTTAGCAGTACTCCCACCTTACGTTTTCACTTCTGTTTTGCTTTCTTCTTATATCTCTTAATATAATACCATATATCTTAATGTATTTCCAGATAAGCCACTTTAACTCAGTGTAGAACAAAGTGAAATATAAGTAAAAGTGTTAATAATTAAAACCATGAGTTTCCCACCATTTGTCTTGGTGCTGTAGAAAGAAAATGGAAACAGTTGTCTGGTAATTAGACAACCACCTTTTTAATAGTTTCTCTATGAGAACTATTCATAGTTATTATTGTAGGGGATGCACATATAATTCAGTCCAAGGACCGGGCTAATGCTATTAGAAATTTTATAGATGTATGTATAGCAGTGGACAGGACAGAATATATTACTTGCAATTTTATTAAGGAGTAAATTTGTTTCTATTTTTTTCTTAAACAGCAATGAAAACATATAATACATGTGCACACATACAAAAGTTTAGTTCTTCCCTGGATATTTTTATAATTTTATTCTAGAAAGTATCAAAAAAATTGAAGTGCTCACCAATACCTGCTGGTATGAGTCTTCCACAAAGAAAAAAGCATCTGAAATCTTTGTGTGGACAACAAGGTACAATCCTATGAGCAAAAGAAATAAGCTAGAGCTAAACACAAGATAAAAATGAAATAAAATTTATTAATTTAGGAAGCCAAACATATGGTGATGGAAAGAAAGCTAACTCTGGGTGGTAAACATATAATGTAACACATACCCGATATACTATAGAATTATATACCTGGAACCTATGTAATTTTTACTAGCCAATGTCATCCCAATAAATTTAACAATAAAAAAAAATTATTAATTTAAAATTTAAATCTAAAGCACTGACTTGGGGAATTAGCAATGTCATTAGGTACTACACTGTCATTTCATGGTTGTCTCTTCCTTTATGCTTTTGTTTGGAAATTGTAACATACAGATATTCAATGACCCCAGATAATATGTCTCTTGAAATAAATGTCCCTTTATTTTCATTTTTCTCTTTCTGTCCTATGATAGCACTTCACAGTAGACAGGTCAAATCACAGTTGGAAAATCATATATTTTAAACAAAGGTAAAACAGAATTACTAACCATAAGATTTGATCATTATATAAAGTGTTTTATGGAAAGCTGGATTTACTTAAACAGTAATTATTCATCACAATATCTGACCTGCCTTTCACTGTGTATAATATTCCATTTCTTTTCTAAAAGTAAGGCAGACCATAAGTGCTGTGAGAGAGATTGAAACCCATACTGTGGTATTGAAAAAGGGTCAGTTCAATTTGGTTCAGCCAACTTCAATTCAATTCCCGCTGTTAACATTCTTTGAGCATGTGGTAAGAGAATATCTAGAGGTAAGTTAGGCTCAGACTCTTTCCCCAAGGAGCTCAAAATGCATACTTCTCTGTGATACTCAAGAGTGAGTAGACCTAATTGAAGTGGTAGGGACTTTTTTTTTAAAGAATTGTTTTCTTTTTATTGTTTTTGACAGACAGAGAGAGACAGAGACAGAGAGAGACAGAGAGAAGTGGGAGGGCCCAGAGCAGTCCCCATAGTTGTACATCATCAGTTTTCAATATGGTTTTATGCCACACAGGTGGATGGGGGCCATGTAGGGAGGGAACAGGGAGGCATGCCCCCTCGAGCCAGGAGCTGAACCAGCGGTTGAGTACCAAACTGGGGGCCCCCTGCATGGGAAGCACACCCAAGTTCAGCATATGGGTCCACACGGGCCAGGGCCACCATTTGATCCTCAGTTCCCGGGGCTGCAAAGTGAGCACTCAACCCACTGAGGCATCCCTGCTTCCTCAGGGGACTTTTAATAACTGATTCTTAAATAAACACAGGCTTTTATGAGGTAAGCAAAGAATAAACTCTGTAGGAGGCAGCAGGAGCAAAGGCATAGAGCTTGAAAGTCCATGTGTAGGGCAGAAGGGGAATGCCAGACTAACTGAGGCTGACTTGGATTTCAAGTAGTCTCAGCCACAAACTATATCACTTCTAGAAAGATAACTTTCTATAATGGAGAATGATTTAGAGACTGGGGAGACATAAGGGAAACCTATTATCGAGCTATAGGACAACTTTAGTGCAAATTGCCAGAACAAGGTTGATCACAATGGGATTGGAGATAGACTACATTAGATATGCTATGAAAGTGAAGTTAGATAATGGAAAGTTCTTTATAGGTCTCTAATACAATTAGCATTGACTTGTAGGCTTTTGTTAAGTCAGCCAGCAGTAAATTAGGGCCCAGAGGCCAAATCCTGCCCACCACCTGATATTAGTACAGTGCTTGAACTAAGAATAACTTTTGTGCTTTTAAATGGTTGAAAACAAATCAAAAGAAGAAAAATATTTCATGACAAGTGAAAATTTTATAAAATTCACATATCAGTGTACAGAAATAAAGTTTTATTGGAACATATCCATGCTTATTTGTTTATATGTTGTCTATGGCTACAAAGGCAAAGTTGAGTAGCTGCAACAGAGACTGTGTGATCTAGAATAGTTACTATTTGGACCTTTACAGAAAAGTTTCCTGACCTCAAGTAGTGGATAATAATGCCTTGGCATCACCAGCTTTATATATATGGTGCACAGGTTCATTCAAAACAGCTCAGCTGGACTGACCTGGTGAAACATGTCAGCTACGAATATCAGTGCTGCTTACCATCTCAGAGCATGAGCAGAATTCAAGATTCCCTGCCAACAGTCCATGGTGATAGTACTTTATAGGGGTTTTCCTGGAAAACTTTCATTTGAAGCGTCATTGAGTTTTGACTTATTTTCCAGTGCTTGCCATGAAGTTTGTGTCAGTCTCCCACCCCCTACACACACTTTTTTTTGCTGTTGCCCCCCCATTTTTTTAGTACTATTCTAAAAATTACATTAGAAAGTGATCATGATAATGTAACTCTGTACATATTATTTGTCTTCTGATAATTTTGGGATTATAAAAATATACCATATTTTCCGGCGTATAAGACTTCCGAGGCTGTAGTCTTATACAGCGAATATAGGCCTAAACCTATGTTTTAACTGTAAAATTAGGGGGTCGTCTTATACGCCTGGTCGTCTTATACGCCGGAAAATACGGTACCCATATTTTAACTGCCCTAGTCACCTGGTATATTCATTGCCTAATCACACATGTCCCTAAATGGAGGAGAAAAATAATAGAAATAAAGCAACTTGATGCCAATGAAGCTGTTAGAATTTAACTAGTCTGTCTGAAGGTGATTTTACATGAGGAAGTTTAGATAATTTTCAACAGTCTACCAATATTGATTGAATAAGGATTTGTGTACAGAAGGAGGTTAATTACATGTATCTATTTGTATAAAAGTGGTTTTATTTCTCGATTTTACTAGGTTTGTTTTTTTGTTTTTGTTTTTTTTTAGCACACTTCCACCACATCTAATTTGGAGCAATTCAGTGTTGAATCATTTGCTGAGAGGGCAAGCAACCAAAAGAAGCAATTAAGGGGAAGCCAGGATGGCTCAGTGGATTAAGCGCTCACTTTGCAGCCCCCGGGACCGAGGATCAAAGCCTGGTCCCGGCCTGTGTGGACCCATATGCTGAACTGGGGAGTGTCCCCAGTTCAGTTCTCACTGGGGTGAGACCCCAGCCCAGTTCCTGCCCTGTGCAGCCCCACTCCCACCTGTGGAGTGAAACTATATGGAAAATTAATGCTGTCAACTACGGAGACTGTTCTGGGCCCTCCCCCATCTCTCTATCTCTCTCTGTCTCTCTGTCTCTCTCTGTCTGTCAAAAACAATAAAAATAAATCTTAAAAAAAAAAGCAATTAAAAAACAGGGTGAAAACAAAAAACAGGATGAATCAGTTTGAAAAGCAATGCTGTACAGACTGGGAAGGAAAGAGATACTCTTTCAAATGACAAACCCTCATTAATTTGGTCATTACCATTATTATTAGTAATTAAAATAATTGTGATAAAAATTATAGTCCTTGTTATTTATAAAATGATTTTCTAGTTGAAAGCTTAAAGTAAAGTACCTCATCACTTTTTTTTAAATACTGCATTATTTTATCTCTACATAGCTCATCAGGTTAGGAGGGGTCTGGAATTATTATTCCTGGCTTTCTTTGTATGGAGAAAATAGAAGAGAGAATTGAATCTGCTGGTATAAAACTATGCCATAAATATGTTGGTGGCAGGACTAAGCAACATACTCTCTTAACTGTTTATTCAAAGTGTTTTTGATGGTTTCTCTTTATCTCTCTTTGCTCTTTCAAAGCTAACAAAAAGCATCATTGAAATAGTTGTGAAATGTGGGGTTAAGAAAGGAGGACACACTGGTACCTTGGGCATAATAGTGATAGGAATTACATGAAAAGGTGTATAATCTTTCTTATCATATTTTTGTTTTCTTAAATTCAATCTCTCCCTTTCTCTCTGCCTCTCTCTCTCTCCCTTTCTTTCTTTTTTTTTAAATTTATTTTTATTGTTTTTGAGAGAGAGAGAGAGAGAGAGAGAGAGAGACAGAGAGATGTGGGAGGGCCCCGAACAGTCTCCATAGTTGTACATCATTAGTTTTTCCGCATAGTTTCATTCCACAGGTGGGAGTGGGGCTGGGCAGGAACTGGGCCGGGGTCTTCACCCCAGTGAGAACTGAACTGGGGGCACTCCCCAGTTCAGCATATGGGTCCGCCTGGGCCGGGGCCGGGATTCGATCCTCAGTCCCCGAGGCTGCCAAGTGAGCGCTTAACCCACTGAACCATGCCAGCTTCCCCTCTCTCTCCCTTTCTTCTCTCCTCTCCTTTCCTCTCCTCCCGTCTCCTATCTTCTCTCCTGTCCTCTCTTCTTTTCCCCTCCCCTCCACTCTCCTCTCCTCTCTCTCTTATGTAATTCAGAAGCTGTTTCTTGTTAGAAAAATCTACCATAACACAAACTATACATTAAAATTAAAGTTTCTCTCTTATTTCTGCTATTCTACTTTTTGCTGTTCATAATTTTGTGTCTCTATATTTTTCTGTGTACACAAATATATAGTTTTATTATTTATAGAAACTGAACACAGAATGCATATTATTCTGTAACACTTTCTCATGAAAAATTTTCATTGATCTTTTGCATAATACACGGAGCTCAACCTCATCAATTTAATGGCTTCCTTATTTCACTTTTCTGTCTTGATTAAAAGTTATTATAGGACAAATAACTCTTCTGTCCTATATTTCACAATTCTATTAACACAGTGATCATATACCTGAAATAATAATATCATGTTTTCTACAATTATAAATTCATATTCTTCATCTGCTATGTTTTTATATTAGTTGAGAAGTCCTTTCCTCCCCATACACCCCACCCCCAAGTTTTGCTTATGTCTGCTATACACATCCCTTTTCTTCTGCAACAGGAGAATAGCAAGCCTTCAGGGATGAAGAAACAGGAGTCAGTTTTTAGGTTTCTTAGACATATATGCATACAAAAATTAACCTCTTCATGAAGGAGTCTTTTTATGTTGCAGTAACGGCCACTCTAGAAACAGGTATTTAGAAGCCTGTTTGAGAGAGAACCGGAGATGGAACAGATTGGGAAGAGGCAGATGAAGTTTCCTTGACTACGGCCCTGTGGAAAAGTCACAGGAGAAAGGGAGGAGAGCCAGTAGAGTCCCAGGAGCCTTCCGCTACACCCCAGTGCCTTTAGCAGAGGCAGCATCATGTAGCGATAATGATGCTATTGACTTCTGCAACAATGCTCCCACAGGACAGAACATAGAGGCAGAGATACGATGTGATGATGGTGTGGTAGAGACCGAAATAATATCACTTCCTGGACATACATCACCAGGAAACAGAACCCCTTTGATTTCTGTGAGCAAAAATTGTTTATTAGAAACTGCTTTGCAGTTTGCAAAAAGTTTTCACATTCATCGTCCCAGAATCAACCATGTGCTTTAGACAGAAGGGGCATTCTGTTCCTTATTGATAGATGAATGAACAGCTCAGAGTCTAAATGATGTGGGTAAGCTGGTAGGGAAAGAGCTGGACTTAGAATTCTCTTTATTCTGATTCAATTCCCGGCGCTTCTCCAGTATAACACCTTACTTTCCCTCTAGTCTTCATGTACCAGGCAGTGCTCTGGATTATGAATACACACCATTAATTCAACCAGCATGATAAGTAACTCAAGAAATTTGATATAGTATTGTATTCAGACTCTAGCCAACCCCGACTTACTGTTTCAATTTCTCTAGCGTTTGAGTTAGCTTAGCAGCTACTATAATACAACGCAACACCAACTTTACTAATCAAACAAAGAACAGGTTGACCAGCATTTTTCAGTAGGGTTTTTTATTAACTAAATTTATTAGGGTGAATTTGCTTAGTAAAATTATATACATGTCTGTAACACATCATCTATATATTGCATTGAATTTTCACCACCCAGAGTAGTTCTCCTTCCATCACCAATATATTTGATCCCCTTTTCAGAACAAGTAGGAGAGGATGGGGGAATTTCATGAAGAAGGGATTTCCTGTAGCATCACTGAAGTTCAGAGGTAAATATAAGCTCAAACACTCAAGTGCTTTAGAAGAGACCTCTGGTTATCTCTTATGCATATCCTCAAAGCTTGTTTGGAAATAAATCAGAAAAATAGATAAAGATTTAATGAGAAACTCTATTTGGAGTATGGTATAGTTTAAGCTGTAACACATTTCATAGTCTGTATAAGATTCTACAGTGATAGAAATAGGCTTTAAACATTTTCACAGATCCTATATTGCTTCACTCAATGTCATGCACGTAGCCAGCTCAATAAATCATAACTAACACTTACATAACAGTTTCTGCATGCTAGGCACTATTATAGGCACTTTACACACAGTAATCCATTTAATCCTTCCAACAATCCTGTGTAATAGGTATTATCATTATCATCTTCATACATGGGGAGGAAACTGCGGCACAGAGAAGTCAAATATCTGGCCAAAAATCAGGCAATCAGGGCCAGATTGGCTTTAGTAGCCTGAGACCAGGGTGTGTTCTAAACAAAAACAGTACTCTGCCATCCAACTGAGTGCCCTGAATTTCCGAGACATGTCTTGTTTTACCTAGGGAGTAGGTGTGCTGTGCACTGTGATATAATCCATTCGTTTGTTTTCTTTCTCAGGTCTTCTATGGGGAGATCCAGGAAGAGAGCTTTTTTGAAGCCGTGGGTTATTGGCCTCATCACCTTTATATCCTTGATTGTCCTGGCAGTGTGCATTGGACTCACTGTTCATTATGTGAGATACAGTAAGTACGGGATTCCCAGCATCATGTAATTTACCCCAAATATTTCCTCATGCACATTTCTGTTTTGATTAGCCTCAGGCATAGTCACTCATTAGTCCAATTCATTTGCATAGCTGGTACAAAGAACTCTTTACCTGCTTTGTTTCATGTTTAATACTCACAAACTAAGGAGGATTCTTTCTTCTATATTTGATGAAGCAACGTTTCCTGCTGGGAATGACATGCCAGTCTTCCTATTCATTGATAAGCATAATTCATTAATTAAGGGAAGACCATAGCAGAGCTAGAGTCCAGTGTCTTGAGTTGCTTGAGATTTTAGGGCAATCACCTTGATTGAAAACAATTGCAACTCATTGAAATCCAGATAATCCAATAATTTAATTACACTATCAGGGATCATAGAGAATAAATGGGCTCTATTTTGTGTTAGTAAGTAGGAGAAATGCTCATAGTGATATATTATTGACAAAGTGCCTATTTCCCTTATTATAAGTCTCATCTTAGGAGTATATTATAAGTGATTAAAGAGTATAGGATATACTGAGAAGGTTAGTTACAAAGTTCACTGTATGGTAGTTGGGCCCCTCACTGCTAGATGAAATGTGAAAACTGCAATATCATTAGAAAGGTCCACAGGGTACTTCAGAACTGTCTTTCCAGTGTATGACAACCCTTCTGAAGTTTCCTTCCAATCTGCCTCAGTTTTAATTATAGTTGATTCCACTATGACCCATTGGTTTAATATCTCCCTTAGTGATTAGATAATGCTTTGATGCTCAAAACCCTGTAACCAAAGTAGCTAATCATTTGATTCTAATTTAATTGGAAAATTGCAGAAGTTGCTTTACTATAAAGTGAAATGGTAATCTGTAAAATAGGTGATTTTCTTCTGCTAGTAGATACAAGTCCAATCTGAATTTTTCAAACAAGTTGGATCATTTCTGAACAGTTTAAGAAAAAAAAATTTAATGTACAGATTTTTTTTTTTTTTTTTGGATAGAATTTGCCCACATACAGGTCTTTGAATTTTAAATGTCTGTATTTTGATAATTACTCTGGAGCATGTTTTTAATAAAAATAGAATAGCTAAAATAACTACAATTTTACAATTCTGTTATGATTATACTGAGTCCCATGGTGTTGTCAGCATCATTATTTCTCTCCATGGATGCCTAGAACTACGTTTTATTTACTGTCCTATTACCAGAATTTAAGAAGATCCTGGCACATATGAGAAACTTAACTAATGTTAATTGAATACTGAATAATAAAAAATGAATGAATCAAGTCTATGATATTATCTTGGGAGCATACTTTGGCTTGTCTAACTTCCTAAGACATTGCTAAAATGCTAGGGGTCTCATTATTTCAGTGAGAAAAATGTTCCTTACTATTTCTCCTTTGCCTCTCCCTAAGCCAAATGTTCATAAGGCTTAAAAATCTTATTCATATTCAAACAATGAAAACCTGGCAAGTCTTTTCCAGTAGGCTGTTCCTGGATCCTATTGTTGGATGATTAGCTGAGTAATATGGAACATGCAGCTTCCACTGCCCACACAGCACACCTGAATAAACATCAGCTGTGATGTGTGTTACTGTCATATTTGTGATCTGCCCTCTGTTTGGGGATGTAAACTAAAAACAGAGTGCATATAGCTCATGTGTATTTAGGAGATGGCACACCTAGATAACCAGCCTAAATCAAGCAAGCAAATCTACTATAGAAATAGACAGATAAAGATGGAAGTAATCAGACTTGGAGAAACATCATTCTGTCATAAAACCCGGGACAGTGTAGAGTTGTGTGTGCAATTTGTGTCCAGTGGCTTTTGTGACTGCATTACTGTCCTCTTTGTGATTTGAATGACAGAGGGTAAATCTATTATGAGCAACGTCATTACAGGTTATAGAATCACAAACATATTACAAAATTATCAGCAAACTAATGTTCATCCTTATTTTCTTACTTTTCTGCTAATATTCCCAATGACATTTTAAAACAACTACCGGTGTCATATAATTTTAGAAACTATGACTATGTTTTGACGCTTAGTGACCTGCTTGAGTCTACTGAGTAAAGTAAAATAGATAAGTTGTTCATTTGGTTAAAGCATATGAAATTGTTGATATTTGACCATTTTTGACCTATACTAATGGCAATTTCAAATGATCCAATATAATAATTAAAAAATAAAAAAAACATGTCTAAGAATACAGAAGAGTGTTCTTCCTCTTCAGAAACTTATTATTCAATTTGTGGTTGGGTGCCAGCAGCATCAGCATCACCCATGAGATTGTTAGACATGCAGAATCTTAGACAGCCAGAAGGCTATTTTGAAATTTGCCAGTAGCTTTTTTGTTTGTTTGTTTGTTTGTTTGTTTTTGCATATCTTATATACAAGAAGAGATTACTCTTACAGCTTCAATGAGGGGGTTTGTTTTGTTTTGTTTTGTTTTTCACCTCAAAAAGCAGTATGTAAAGAAAGTTTGTGCTTTGGGAGTTAGACCTTGACTAGATGCCCAGTTCTGTCTTTTCTAGCTGTTAAGTTGGCGTTGAGAAATTTATTTACGTATCTGGGACTGCAGCCCTTATCTGATAAATGTGAATAATATTGCCTCTCCATGGGGTTTATTGTAAATTAAATGAGATATGTGCATATGTCTGGCACACAGGTACCCAATATTAGCTTCCTTTTTCTCTAGGGTTTAAGAGGAAAAGAATGAGGAGAAAGAGAAAAGAGGAGAGACTGAGATTCGGTGAAGAATGCTCCATTTTTCTGT
>PVKE010042803.1:0-13613 GCA_004027555.1 Craseonycteris thonglongyai
GAGAAAATATTTTTAAAGATATTTGAGACATAAGGTAATATTACATTCTTATCATTTTTTCTTAAAAGAATCCCTAAGAGATCTTTCATGTCCAAACCCATCTTTGAATTATGTAAACAAAGAAGACACAAAAGCATCCTTAATTCAGTGAGAAATGTTCAAATTAAGCTCAACCCATGCACTAATTTTGTACCCGGAGGGGGTATTATACAGATCACCACGCCCCCGGGACACAGTGGCATCTGTTCTCTATGAAGAACCCTAAATCTCAGAGAAATCGTGGAACAGGGGCTGTCAATAGGAAAGCCCACCTTCTCATTTATAAACTAGAGTTCATGTTGTTGTCCAGAGTTCATTATTTTGTTTTGTTTCATGTCCCATTATTTTTCTTACTTCTCCTGGTCCTCAAATGCCTTAGTATTAACTGGTACTAAATTCATCAAGAAACTCAAAAGAGCAAAGTGTACATCAGCTAACATTTTTCTCCTTCCATTAACCCCATAGGAAAAGAAAAAAAAAAAATTTTTTTTTCAGATACAAAATTTACTTCCTCACTAGCAGTGTTTCAAAAAACAAGAACCCAACCCCTCAAAAGATACCCTGAAGTTCTTCCCTTCTCAATTCTATCTGGCCTCAAACACATCAGTCTCTCATTTCCACTACCCTTTAGCATTTTCTACTCTTTATTACATTTAGAAATAGAGTGACATTTGCCAAGGAAAGGACTCCCTTTTCATTATTAGCCCACACACACTGCTCTACGCCCAAGCCACAAGGAACTGGTCGTGAAGACCCACACTAGACCAGTGCCAACATCAACTGCTCCATTCCCACTATTACCAGGCATGCCTGTCCTGTTTCCAACTGTCTGTTGTCTGCCCACTTCAAATATCTCCTTCTCTAGGAAATCTTTCTTCATCCTCTAAAATAAAATGAAGCTCTCTCTCCACATTCAACAAATAAATATTTGAGTATCCAATGAATGCTAGGTACTGTGTTACAGGCAAGACGTATAACAGGGGAAAAACAACATATGGCTCTTCTACTGAAAGAGACGAACATTAACCACATAATGAAAGAATAAATAAATGTAAAGTCGATTGTGATCCATGCCATAAATGAGTGACACATGGTGTTATGATAGAGGGGATTTGCCCAGTCACGTGTGTCAAGTCAAAAACTGTGAAGGTCTGAAATTTTCTCCAACTGGCAAGCTAAAAAGACAGTCTGCCAATTTTACATACCTCTAATGACAGCAGACAAGACTCCTGGATCAGAATCATAGTTGGTTTGTTACACCAAAAACAGAAGCCAGGGCAGTGTGGTTTCCCCACACTTCAGTCTCCACAGGGCAAAAGGTGGGGACAGATGTTACCTGCCCCTACAATAAGACCACAGGAGAGGAAACTTGAATTTTAGGCTGCCCCTGTGCCCATCCACCACTTTGGAGACAAAGAGAGATGAATGTAAGAGATTCATGTATATTTAAAGATATATTTTTATTGTTTTTGAAAGAGAGAGAGAGACACACACATAGAGACAAAGAAAAGGGGGAGGGTCTCCATAATTGTACATAAGTTGTGGCCTAGGGAATTATATTAGTTAGGATCAGGTTGGGGTGCACACAATAGAAAAATCTTTAATAAGCATTGGCTTAAGCAAGATAGACATTTGTTTTTCATATAACAAATCAGGAAGAAGGTAATTCAAGGTTTGCATGGCACTATGGCAGATTTTATTTTTCAAAGAGGGCTGTAACAATCTCTGCTCTTCTTAATTTATGATCTTGCTACTCCTCCCCCCCCCCCCAACCCCGCCTGTCACTTCCCCAGGCTAGGTGAATCTGAGACCCCCCTCCTCGAACCTGGCGGTACCTGTGATTGCCTCAACCAATAGGATGCAGCAGCAGCTAGGTCACAACAGGTTATACAACATCTGCTTGTCTTTGTTGCCCTGCTGTGAGAAAACTCCGGGCCTCACTGGGAAGCCACATGTAAGTATTCTGGCTTATAGGTGCCATTGAGATCTCAACCAATAGTAAGCATGAACCTTCATGTATGTGAGTGAGGAAATCTGTAGGATGACTCCAGCCCCATATGAGAAACTCTGAGCAAAAACTGCATAGCGGAGCCTAGTCATCCCTTAGGACCATGAGAGAAAATGATGGTAAAAAAATTCTCTTGTTTCATGCCACAGATTTTCAGTGGCTTGTTACATGGAAATATAAGATTAGAATAGGAACACAAGAAAGTTATTGGTGACTCAGCTTCCTTCCAGCTCTCTGCTCCGTTAGTTCTAGAATGTGACTGTCACCCTCAAGGTTTAAGATTATGCTGGAGTGGATGCTGGGATGGCTCAGTGGGTTGAGCACTTGCTTTGCAGCCCTGTGGTCCCAGGATCGAATCCCAGCCCTGGCCTGTGAGGGCCCAATGTGCTGAACTGGGGTGTGCTCCTAGTTTAGTTCTTGCCTGGGTGAGCTTTCCATGTGGGAGACCCCCAGTTCTTCTCCTGCCGTGGGCATGTTTCACATGTGGGAGGCCCCCTGGCTCATGGGGCTGTGCCTTCCATGTGGGAGGCCCGCAGCCTGGTTCCTGACCTGCACAGACAGCCCCATGCCCACCAGTGGAATGATAGTATATTGAAAATTAATGATGTACAACTATGGAGACTGCTCTGCCCCCCCCCCCCCCCCCCCCCCCCCCCCGCCCCATTCTCTCTGTCTCTGTCACTGTCAAAAATCAAACAAACAAAAAACACCAATAAAATATATTTAAAAAAAAATTCTGCTGGAGCTCTAGTCACCACATCTGTGTCTGGGTAGCAGGATGGAGGTCTGGAAGGAGAAGAGTGTACTTCCTCTCTTCCAGGGAAACTTTCTCAAATTCTATGTATTTCTAGATTTTTGTGGCCAGAATTTAGTCACATGGTCACTCTAAGCAGCAGGGAACGCTGAATAGTGGATCTTTTATTTTGCGTTCCAATGGACTGAACTAAAAATTGGGTTTTTTGAGGAGGAAAAGCAGCATGGCTTTTGGAGTAGACACTGATAGTTCTAAAGGCTTCCTGGTGAGCCAAGTTCATGAGCTTAATGCATAGAAATGCATTATTTTACTGTATTCCTAATTTGGTTGATGGTTAGATGACTTCTATGGATAGCTTGATCTGTAACTGGAATTTCAGCGTGCTTATTCTGGTATTTCTGCATTGTTATGGTAGCTGATAAGCAATACCTGCTAAGACTCCAACAAACTTTCTACTAAAATATCCACAAATAACCATAAAAAAGTTGCCACCAAAGCTATAAACTGAGGAGAAAATAAAAATTGTTGAGCTCACGTAGACTGTATTTTTATTGCATTGTGGTAGATTAGATTTTGAACAGCATTCTATGGCTTCACATACTCCATCCACTGAACCTGAATATTGTGGAAAGAGGAGCCTTTTACAAAGGCCAATAATTTTCTTTAACTCTGGGACTGTGAGTCCTCCCCAGTCAATGAGTCAGGCAACTGCCTTTTCTTTGCACAGGAATCATCTTCGGAACCAGCAGTATCAGTTCCATGTCTCTCAAATCTCTTCTGCTCCCCGCATGACTCCTCCCTCTGACATTCATTAATGGGCCAATGTGCAGACAACAACTTCCAGGATTTAACGTAACTGGTAGAAGATCTTAGAGCAGGGGTATCCAACCTGTTGACTTCCCTGGGCCACACATAAATATACTCTAACACTAATAATAGCTGATGAGCGGAAAAGACAAAAATTGCAAAAATCTGTCAATGTTTTAAGGAAGTTTAAGAATGTGTGTGGGGCCACATTCAAAGCCCTCCTGGGGTGCACGCGGGCTTGTCTTAGAGGATGGGCCGTGCAGAAGTGCATCATGGGATATCTCATGACTTTAGCAAAGCCCTCATGTAAAGGCAGAGCTGGGAAAATGAAGAGACTTGAGAGCCGAGCGAGCTGGGGTGGGGTAGACTCAGCTGGCTTGTTATGACCTACTCTGTGCTGAAGGACTCCGAACATATGTGAGAAGATTCCCCTTGATGAATGAATGCTTGTAGGCTCCATAGCTGAGCAAGAGGCTGGGCACACTCACCATGTCTCTAGGTCCAGATCATATAGAGGAAAGTACCTTGTCCCCAAATGACAGAGAAGGGATGAAATATCACTTATCACCCTCCTCCACCCTGTGGAAAGAGAGAGAGAGATGGAAATATCATCTCATTCAGGGAGAAGTAAGTAAAGTTTTTCTAAACTCAACCCGATGGAGAAAATTCACCAACAAAATCTGTACCAACCTGATATCAAATACTATTTTTTAAAGGGAAAAGACAAAGAAAAAGGCATATGGGAGTATCCCAAGGCCATTAAAAATTCTGTCTAATCTGTTGCCATCCCACAAGTACACCTACAGTTCTGTGTGATGAGAATTGATGTTCAGCATGAGAACCCACAGACACTGCAAGATTTTCAATCATCAAATATTCAATTATGTTCTCTATGTTCTATTTACTAAAGTGGAAAAGCAGACATTTAAAAAATGATTTTCCATAATAGGAATTGGCTTTAGTTTCACAGACACTGTACTCTCCTGGTTGCATGTTTGCTATAATAATTTAGAGTCTCACCAGCAATCAACCCAGATAATGCCATGTGCAAGTAGATAACATTGAACATTTGCTTTTAGGTAACCTGGAAACAGAGTACTGCACACACAAGCACACACACACACCCACCCACCCACACACACACACACACACACAAATAAAAAATGTTTAAATGCCCCAAAATCTATACTCATAGCCTTATAATCCTCCATCTATTTGTCTATTTATTCATTTATTAGTAGTATTATATATACTACCTTTTAACATGGATCAATGAAGATTAACTGTTACAGAATTTACTGCATTACTGTTCACTTTATGACAGGCAAACATTTTGCTATGGACTGAATGTTTGTGTCTCCACCACCCCAAAAATTCATATGTTGAAGTTCCAAAATTCAATATGATGGTATTTGAAGATGGCGCTTTGAGAGCTCATTTGGATTAGAATAAGTCATGATGATGAGGTCTTATGATGGAATTAGTGGCCTTATTAGAAGAAAAAGGGATCTCTCTCTCAAGCCAGGAAGACAGTTCTCACCAGAATTAAATTGGCACCTTGATCTTGGATTTTCCAGCTTTGAGAACTATGAGAACTAAATGTGCATTGTTAAGCCACCCAGTTTATGACATTTTGTCATGGCAGCCCAAGCTGACTAATTCAGATTTCTATTTAATAACGATGACACAGAAGATGATTATGATGGTGGCTAACTTTTGGATTACTGCCGTTTACTACACATTGTCTTAGATGGTTTAAATGAATGGTTTCATCTCTACCACAACACCATGGGTTAGGTATTATTAGTTGGTCTCATTTGATAAATAAGTAGAGGTTAGAACCAAGGCCCTGCAGTCAGGAAATGGTAAAGCTGGGACTTGAACCTAAGACTGAATCCAAAGATTGTCCTTTTCCAATAGTAGATACAGTACTTCAGTTTTGTTTGTTAATAATTGTAGTGTGTGTATTACACTTTATGTTTTGTATATTGTGTATCAATTTGTGTCTGATTCTCATAACATCCCCAGTAGTAGTTATTATTGATTTTGTCCTCAATCATAGGTATCCTTGGGTCACATCTAGTGCCTCATTTGCCATTTCCCTATTGTAGCAGTTGCTATTAATGCTCACCCTACCCTTTCAAGTCGTATCATGTGATTGTAGTTCAACGGCATCCAATTGACAGAACACATCTCACTTGATGAGGGCTTTTACTGGCTGCTGAGCCTATCTGCCCGTACATCCAACAGGCCTGAATTGCCAGGTATGAACCCCCTCCTGCTTCCCCAAGGACAACCCTCAAGCAATGACTGATGGCAGTTGGTACCTAAAAGCCCTAGTACCCTCATCCTGGGTGGAAAAGTGTTGGACGTTATTCATAACCTCCCAGGCTTTACTGTGTGTGGGGTTCAGCTGCATTTACTGGGAAGGGTATCTTCCTAGAGGACACAGCCTTTGGGTTCTGCCTTCTCTTCCTTGTCTCACGTCTGCATTTCCCTATGGCTGTTCTCCCTCACTTACCTATGAATCAAATCCTCGCACTTGAATTCCTGGTTTCCAATTCTACTCATAAAAACGAAGACAATTTTATGTTGTGTGACAGTCATTACATACTTTATCTGGCACTTTAGGTCTCCTTGATTTTATTTCCTCTTCCCAACTATGTTGTAAATGACACCTAGACTCCTGGGCGTTTTAAATTCAAGCGGGATGTGAAGGGGATTGACCAGCTCATTCCACAGGCTACGGCATGGCACCTCCAGGGCAGGGCTGGGCTCACCCTGCACTCTCACTGTGGACTGTTATGGTGACTCAGGCACCCTGACCAACGTGAAGCTCAATCAGAAGCTTTTTCTTAAATTAAATTTATTGGGGTGTCATTGGTTAGTAAAATTATATGTTTCAAATGTATAATTCTATAATACATCATCTATATATTGAGAAACTTGACAATCTTTTTTAGTATAGGTTTGGTCACCCCATTCAAAAAGCAGCAGCTACCTCACCCTGGTTTTTAAATATCCCTGGTTCTAAGTGCTTCATAGATTTTTTTTCTCATATGCTTATGTTTTCAAATGTATGTACTCCTTTTGATTTATAAGTTACTTCACACATTCTTCACTTACCCTTTAATGTATGTGTCACAGCTGGGATAGGTATTTATTACCTTTTAAAAAAGTTTATTTGACCTTCTCTAATTCCAAGTTTGTGTTAGGACTAAATTCAGACTGAAGTTCATCTTTGCACTGTGTATTCTGAAAAAATGGGGCTGATTAAATTCAGCAAAAACAAGCTTGTCTGGGAAATACTGATTTAAGGGAAGCTTTTCTTTTATTGTTTAAACTACTCTTTCACATACATTTATAAGGTAAGCAGAAGCAAATGGAGACTTGGCTGTGCTCCAAATGTTACAAATCATTGTTATCTACTCACTAATGAAGAACTTCTACCAGGTGACACTGGTGTTTGAATGAGTCAATACAGGAGTGTTCATTCGCTGGCTAGGGTGCGTGAAACATCTCTGTACTCATTTTGGCGTCATGCTGGGCTGTCTGACTGCAGTTTGGACTCTGGGGCCATTTCAACTGTGCGTGTTCTCAGTAAAGAAAGGAGAATGACTTAAGCATGAAACTTCCCATCATACTCACGGGTGGCGTGATGGAGACTTTTTGCGGTGGCTGCCCCATTCTGGGTAATTCCGCCAGCTCTGATACATGGGTGAGGACTTCTAGGTGCATCAGCCATGTCTGATCAAGTATGACCCTTCTTTCTTGGCCATGGGAATTTTTTCTGTGGTATCCTCTGAATCACAAATGGGGCCCCTTATGTTCTCTCCCCTGGGAATTTTAGAATTTTTGAGCTAAAAACAATGAACCTGGGAGTCATTCAGATTGAGCGATGTTAGTTCCAGCATTTCAGAGTAGTTCTCACCCTTGGCCATACATTAGGATAAGCTGGAGAGCTTTTTAAATATGCTTATTCATGAACCCCCCCACCTGCAGAGATTCTGATGTAACTTATCTGAGGAGCACCAGCATTGCTTGTTTTGCACATTTACAGATGTGAATTTTATTATGAAATCGAGGTTAAACATTCATGCTCTAAAGGAAATGACCAGTGAAGCCACTGGAGCATCACAAAATCGTTCCAGTGTCCTTCTGATACATTCTCTCTCTACCTCAATGTCTCTGAATTTAGACAGAGTCTGTATTTATTCCTCACTGCTAGAAGAATCGTAATTAATAGAGATGGTAGCAGTGTCAGGATTGCCATCTTTGAAATTTTTTTTGTTCATGGAAATAGAACAATTTAGCCACGTTCTACTATTATGCATCTGGGTTTTAAGAAATTGCTATTTTAAATTTTTCAATATTTTCTTAAAGGGTTGTATGTATTTCTCTTAAGATATGAATGTTTTGTTTCTTTAAGGTTTTGAGACAACTAATTCCACTCCTACTTTAGCTTCCTATTTTTGTGTCTGCATAATTCTTGTCATACTGGACAGATTGCAACTTTGGAGGAATGAACAATAAGAAAGCGTGCCTTGAATTTTCATTGTGTGAAGTGGACTTCAAATCTCTACTTTTACTCACAACAGCCCCTGTGTGTGTGTGTGTGTGTGTGCGTGCGAGTCCTCATATCTTAACACAGTGTAAAATATCTCATTTACTTTTCTTTTTTTCCTGGCTGTCTTTATTTTTTCTTATTTTATTCCACATGATCCTGAAGAGATGAGATACTTAATTTGAGCATTTGTGTTGCTGTCTGTCAGTCTGAAAAACACTTGCCAATAGACTGTATTGGTTTGTATCACCAAATAGACACAGATGCACACACACACACACACACACACACACACAATGTTAATGTAATAAAATTGCCAATGATGTCAGTGTCATGGTTGCCTTGTCTGTGACCAGCTGAGACTTCGGATACAGGCCTCGGTTTGTGTGTGCTCGCCAGCTGTACGGACCAGCTGGCATTTGGCACCACCATGCTGGCACAGGAGCCCTGTCCTTCAGCCTGCAAGCACACCACACCACCCAGAAATACAACCAGAAGGCCAATTTCCCCATCTGCACTGTCAGGGAAATGCCCTTTCAAAAATGGTTCAGGATTATTTTGTGTGAAAAAGATCCATTCATTAGACTACTTATTTAATACACTTACTTAAAGAGAACCCAATGATTTTTAATTGAAAATATCAGTTGTGAATGCTATGAGATATAATTATGTTATTCCTGTGTTGAAATTCCATTACCCAGGACTGAGCCAAAGAGCTTTGGCGAGTTGCTTGGATTCATTTCCTGGCCCTGCTGCACATTGGATTTTGACTGACTGTGCTGCCTCGGATCCAAGGAGATGCCCACTGTTTTTGTCACCGCTAGCATGGGGCATCCTAGTCTGTTTGAATGTGAGGGACGGTAAACTGGGCTGGGAATCAAGAGATAAATATTTGGATTGCATTTCTACCACAACAGGTTATGTGACCTCTGATTTAAATAAGCTGGGATTTGATGGTAATTCACTGAAAAATTGCTGTACCATTCATCACTATGTCACCTAACAATCTCCAGTCATCAGTTTTCATTCCTTAAATGCTCATAAACAAACAGAACAAAATACAGTCAAGGCCTATTCCTTTACTTTCCTACTTCACTGCTTACGCTGCATTTTTATCTGCTGCCCTATCGCTGACTTCCTGGCCTGCTTCTTTCCTTCTATTTTTTCATCAATTCCATATATGCAAGACAATTTTGCCTTTAATTTCTCACCAATTTTCTCTTATCCAAGGCAGTGTATCTGGTAGAATTTTATTGAAAGTCTGGAGGCAAAGAGCATACATATGTGTGTGTGAGGGGGTTGTGGTTATGGAATGAATTGTGTCCCCTTTGTCCCCCCATTGATATCTCGAAGTCCTAACTCTATCACTTCAGGTGACTGTATTTGAAGATAGGGTTTTTAAAGAGGCACTTAAGTTTAAGTGAGGTCATCATGGTGGTCCGGAATATAAATATGACTGATATTCTTACATGAAGAGGAGACTAGGACAGCGGCACATACAGAAAAAAAGACCACGTGACGACAGGTTGAAGGTGACTGACCATCTACAAGCCAAGGAGAGAGGCCCCAGCCCTCAGGAGTAACCAACTCTGCTGCTACTTAGATCTCTGATTTCTAGTATTTGGAATGGTGAGAAAATAAGTCTCTGTTGTTAAAGCCACCCAGTCTATAGGCACTTTGTTATGGCAGGCCTAGAAAACTAGTATAGAGGGTAACAGCGCAGAGCACATTACTGAAAAAAATTTACAGTTGAATAGTCGCCATCTTTATATTTTAAATCTCTTGGCTTTCCTCACCACTGAAAATTTCTAATGGCCACCTTGCCTGCTTATGATCTGGCTTTCTTTCTTTTTTATCGTGTTATCAGTACCTTCCTTTCTTCTCTGATTTCCTCATCCCTCCCATTCTACCTCTAAGGAGGAGGAACTCCGGCACTTGTCGAGGAGAAATGAAATTCCTAAGAAGACACATGCTTGCGGGGGTGGGGTAGCAGACTCGGAGTTTTTGTCTAGGCTCCACCACTTCCTAGCTGTGGAGTTTGGGGTAGATTATTGAACCTCTTAATTCTACAGGGTCCTTCTTGTAAATTAGGAAAAGTATTGGTACTGATTTCACTAGAGTTGCTTTGATGACTAAACTAAACTGTGCCTGCAAAGCACTTAGAGTGCTGAACTCAACAAACATAAGCTATTATTATATTAAGGGATGATCAATTGATGCAGGTGTAAATGTAAACAGGGTCCCATTTCCTTTGATATACAAATGGGCCAGGCAGACCCTTGTCTTTGAATTAGTAGGCTCTTGTGTGAGATCAGGCCTTGGGGCTCCTGATCAGGCACAATCAGGTTTTCTGATGGTCTGACAGTCCTGAATGGGCCAAGACAAAGGAGCCACTGAGCAGGTATCTTATTTGCATATAGTACAGCACCCAGGATGTCCTTTTGGCTCACAAAAGGGCTACTAGCCCTGCTCATTGGGTAAGAGAACAGAAAGGAATTTGGGGACAGAAATCCTGGTTAACAATAAATAATGTCTTTGTGTGCATATTTCCTGGGGACCTTGTATGGTTCAATAGCAGGATAAAATTTAAGAATACAGAGATCTGACCCTTGTCATCTTTACCACAATCAATAGAATTAAAAAAGAAATTTATTTGTTATTGAGGCACAAGAAGAAACAGCATATGCTAATTAAACTGCTGGCATCAACACATTGTGTATTAGACCAGCCTGCACCATTCCATCCCCATGGCTGGGGAAGAGTCCCATTTGATACTCAAAAATGGTGAGTGACACCATCCGAAAGAAGCTAGCAGACAGAATGCTCCCAAAGTTGTCCAGTCTCAGAGAGATGACACTTCAGGTTTTCTGTGCAAGAAGATTCCCACTTGCCACCAGTCTGTGGCCATTAGGAATGAAAGTTGTACAACAATATCAATAAATCCTGGCATTCAATCTTGGCTTCATCTCTTTCAACAGCTTTCCTTTTCATGTGTCATTAATAAAAGGCATTGAGAAGTAAGCGCCATTCAGGCCTTGACTTTTTGTCTTTTGTGAATCCTTATAATTTATCACATAGGCTTTTAGGGGGTGGTTATTAATTACACACATTATGGATTATACAATCAATATGCCTGAATTCTTCTAAATTATCCCATAATTTGATCACAGAGTAACTAGGTTAACAAGGCAGAAATAACTTTTAAATGATGTCTAATTACCACCCTCACCACCAGATGTCAATTTTTAAACGCAGGTCACAGATCACAAGGCATTTTTTACAAGTGGAAGGAAGGAAATGGTGGTTGGTGAAGAGAGTTTAGCAGCCATGGTACCTGAAGTGTGTTTGGGAATTAGTACAGAGCGGCAGGAGCTTCATTTCTATTTGGACAATGATGACCAGGAGATGGAATGTGTGTGTCTGTGTGCTTCCTATGATCGTCAGTTTAGGGTAATGTTGCCCAGTGTGTGCTTGGGCCCCGGAAACCATCAGAAAAGCTCTAACTCTATGCTGAATTGAAATAAATATCCTTTGAAGCGCTGTTTTGTAGGTGACAAAGGTATGGTATCTGTGTCAGCTGGGATGTGAGGGAGGCATATCTTGTTCCTTCTTTCTAAGCAGAACCATCACACAGAGTAGCAAACAACATAGGGACTGCCAGACCTTTCAAGAGAGTCCCTTAACCCAATTTCAAGATAAAAATCCAAAAGGCTGCTTCTGTCTTATTTATTCTCAACTGTGTCCAGATATCAACATGTCCATGTAACAAGCAGTGCCATCCTTTTCATTGTCATGATTCTATCTAATGAGTAGATTATCTAAACTTTGAAACTATACATTCGTTTCTAGCCAAAAATGGCCTCTCTCTTTGGGAGCAGTAAGCTATTTTTATGTAAGAAAAAGGTAGTCTTGCCACAAATGGTTTTTATTTTTTCAAAATTGCCCCTCGCATATCAGTTGATGTCCAGTCTGACTTCCAGGCTCCAAAGGCTGGTGAGCAGTGGCTGCTTTGCCAAGAGGCAGAGAACCATGGTGAAGGTGTTGAGTTTTTGAAGCCACAGAAACTTGTGGTCTAATTATAGATTGAGTACTTTTTAAATTTTTTTTTAGTTGTGGTTGTTTTTTGATTTGGGCAAGTATAAATTGAGGCTAAAATGTGGGTTATGACCCCGCTTTCCTGGAGTTATTGTGAGGATTATATGAAATGTTGTAACTACCGTATTTTCCGGCGTATAAGACGACCGGGCGTATAAGACGACCCCCTAATTTTACAGTTAAAACATAGGTTTAGGCCTATATTCGCTGTATAAGACTACCCCCCACTTCCGAGGCTGTAGTCTTATACAGCGAATATAGGCCTAAACCTATGTTTTAACTGTAAAATTAGAGGGTCGTCTTATACGCCTGGTCGTCTTATACGCCGGAAAATATGGGTAATGTGCTGGCACTTGGTAGGTCACAGGGACCTGCAGACACCATCCAGCGCCATCATCAACCCTTCCCTCATCATCACCGCCTCGTCTACTCATGGTTTCAAAACATATTAAATCAATTCCAGACCCAAGATTTCTGTTTGTTACCCCATTCTCCATTTTATTCCTTCTTTGACATCACACCTGTTCTAGGTGTGGCTTGAATCTAATCTCCCCTCCCATCACATTCTTTCTGCCCAGGGCACTCCTCTGTTCCACTCTATGATTGCTTCGCTACTATTTGCTGTCCTATTTCATTTTTCTAATTAATTAAGTAATTAACTTTTATATCTTTCTTGTCTCCCTAGTGAAGATTCTGGAAGGCAGAAACTTGCTTCACACCTGTGTTTGTCTTGTCAGTTCCATACCAAGTAGATCCTGTGTAATAAGAGCTCAATGCTTACTGAAATGCTAAGTAAAATCATGTGCTAATTGCTAAGCATGCTCCCTCAGTGATGTGGGTGTGTACGGATTCAGATACACGGAGCATAGAAATTAGAAAAGACCTTTGAACTCATCTATTCCATCCATCTTTCATATAACAGATGAGGAAACTGAGGCCCATAGAAGCAATAGACACTTGTACTTGCAGAGAGTTTTAACTTGTGTGTTTCTGTTGCCTAGCTGATTCATGTCCTGTGAATGTATACAGTACTTTTCTGTCACAATAGACCTAAACAGGTAAAATTTATGTGCAAGCATACTGGATTTTTAAAAATGTGGGCTGCCAAAAAGTAACCTCTTAGAAAATTACTTGAAGTGTTTTTTCTTTTTCTTTTTGTGAATCAGGTTAAATTCAGCATAATGATATTTGACTTCACAGACTAGACCTATATGAATATTTCTGTATTCTTATAGGAGTGGAGACTTCTAGAGGCCTGCCCTGCTTCCCTTGTTACTATCTAATGGACCTGCATTTTGTGTGGATGTATTTCCTTCCTTCATGCAGCCTGTGGTACTCAGAGGAGG
>PVKE010042804.1:0-12972 GCA_004027555.1 Craseonycteris thonglongyai
AAAGAAAATTCCCCAAATCAGTACCCACCTCCTGAGAACTGGAATCTACAGACAGATTCAAAGAGGCTTTGAACACCATCCTCAATGCAGAAAGTAACTGAGGCTAAACCCATTAATCCACCCTCTTGCATTCACTCCTGTTTTCCTCATGCTCCCTGCTGAGCACCATAAACTAAAGTCTGTAATGTGCCCTCCATTTGCATTCTCAAAGTAGAACATACTTTTAAGTTACCTGATGTGTTAGCCTACTCTCACCTCTAGTTTGCATCACTAGAAAAAGACATCATAAGACCACAAACCTTACCCTTTAAACACAGCCTTAAATTATATTTGATTCTAATTACAGTGACAAGCAAACTGAACTGAAAGGGAAATATGCCTTTATATCTCTTATAGACAGTAATGCTTATCAAATCAATAATAAAGCCAAAATTGCCATAGATGAATGTGAGTGTATAGGTGTATAGATTATCAGTACATGACACATATTTACCTTTTAGTACTAAAAAGCACATTTACATACATCACTATATACAAGGATCCGGCAGAAGTAACGCTCTGGCAGAAATCACACCCTGACAGAAGTAACTCCCCTTTTTTATGAGCTGGCAATCTCTACCAAATCTTTTATTACAAAATCATGAGCATGTAATTCTGTATCATAACAATATCACACTCAAACACACTATATGACATTTTAGGTGAAATGTTAAAATCGGTCTATCTCGAGTGACACAAAGGAATGTTACAGCATTACTTTTGCCGGACACTGTATTTAGATTATATATTAAATTTCATTCTCTAAATTTTGGCTAGTTGTTAAATAGTACTTTGTGGAAACTTGAGTACCTGTTACTTTTTACATTGTATTCAAGCCTTAAGAATGCACTGGAATCCAATCTTATCCCCATTCTCATTCCAAACCTCAAAACTTTCCCAGAGCAACAACTGCACTGGGGAAAAAGACAGCTTATATGTAAGATGCATATAAAGTACAAATGAGGAGAATAAAACACTTTGTATATAGAGACCAGTATATTATAGCCCAACCATAGATGGATAAACCCTATATACTAAAACTATATTATTCTCAATTTCTTTTTTAAAATAAAAAATAGAATAGGTACTGCAAAGGTGAGAGTTAGTCACACTTGACTTTCACATATGTGAAAACCTGTTTATGCTTCTCTAAACCTAGAGCATAATTCCATTTTACATATAATCAGAAAGTATTTTTGCATGGTTTTAATATGTAGTGTCTTAGAAATGTGTGTAAATTAAAAAAAAATGTTTTACTTTTTTCATGTAGAACTTTAGCAAATATTGTTCACATTTCAGTACATTATGTCATTAAACACACACTGCTCCAAGATTCTCCCATCCCTGATATAATCTACCTGTGTCAGCATTTTTATTGGTCTTTTCACAGTAAGTACACATTTAGGTACATCCAAGCATTGAACTACTTCATTTTCTAGACTTATCCACACAATTTAAAACACACATCATTTTATTATAAACTACTTTTCATTTATTTTACCAACTTATTATAATGGACATTATGTTCACTTTTTCAAAAGTATTAGAGGTAACTCAAATACCTATTATTTTCATTTCAATATACTAAGGGGTATGTTCCAAAGCACTGATGAAGCTGAAGATGCTGATTCATAAGCACCCATGTTTCCTTCCAAATTAGGTTCAACAAGCAATTGAAAAAGAAGTACAGGTGACAGGCGTAACCCAAGTCATTCATTTAAGCCAGGGGTGTCCAATCTTTTGGCTTCCCTGGGCCACACTGGAAGAAGAATTATCTTGGGACACACATAAAATTTACTAACACTGGTAATAGCTAATGAGCTAAAAAAAAAAAAGTTGCAAAAATATCTCATAATGTCTTGATGATTTAAGAAAGTTTTGTGTTGACCACATTCAAAACCATCCTGGGCTGCATGCAGCTCATAGACCCCAGTTGAACAAGCTTGCTTTAAGCTGCTATTTTATGCATGGCAGGGGAAGGGATTAAGCTCAACTCTGGGAACAACAAATTAAATGAAAAGCTCAATTCCCTTCCCCTCTTTAAAAGGTTTCCTCATTTTCAGTTCCAGAAGAAAGATCAATTGCTTGTAGAAAAATGTGATTCTGATGAGAGAAAAAAGGTACCTGCGCATTTACTCAATTATAGAAAATTTCATTATGGAAATTTTGAAGTAAATAAGATAAAAATCAGAATAATTTAAAGAAGCTAAGTGAATTTAATCACCTCTCAAAATAATTCATCAAGTATTTCTTGTTATTTTCAGTTTTGACTGACATTTTTAGTTATTTAGCCTAGAGAAAAGCTGGAGAACTTTTCTTTGATGCTCATACAGAAAGGAATATGTATTTTGGAGAACAGATTGTTTACTGGTGATATAACATCGAATGAGAACATTTAAAGATGAGGACAAAGTCTTACCAAGTTTCAAAAAGTGAACCTGGGTCATGTGTCAACAGTGGCCACATAAACAATGCAGAAGTAATGAAACCCTGAAGGAGGTGATTGAAACCTTGGCTGTGTCTGTGTGTGACACATGGTCTATAGAGGGAGTGCTGTACACTGAGCTGACAAAGACTAGAACTGCCATGAAGGCAACTCCACCCTGCCCCTGTGCAAATTTCCACGCCCAGCTTCCCATGTATCATCTGTGGAGAACAATAATGCCTGTCAATTACGTATTTAATGGACAGTCTCACTCTCAATAACTTTTAGAAAGCAGTCACTCTCTTGTCAGCACGGCACTGATATTTTTCACATAGTTCTTGTAGAGGTACTGGGGTGCCCCATCCCCTCCCAGCTTTATTTCCTGGGCAAAAAGGACACAGTACCCAACATTAAACCCTGGCACAAACAGGTACTAAAAATGCTGTTGACTCCATAACTACAAGAAGAAACCAATGTATCTTTTCTAATGTGATACAGAGGACCCTCAAATTTGAATCTGCATCCCTGGTTGTTAGTGTTGAGGGGACACGACTAGCACCTCAACGTTTGCATGACTCCTTATCTCCCACAGCCTAGCACATCCCTGGCCAATGTAGACACTAAATAAATGCATATGGCATGAATGAACGTACTTAACAGATACATATCAATGGCTTCATAATTCCCAACTGTGCAAGCACCACAGAGAATTAATTATTAATATTACTCTAGTGTAAAATTTACCAAGCTATTGAACACACCTTTTCCTCAAAACTTGGCTATGAAAACAAAGATAAATGTACTATAATAGAAAACTGCCCGGACTGGGGCTCAGGAAAGGTAAGTCACAGTTCCTACTCTCCCATTGCTCCAACAAATTAACGTACCGGTAGGTAAATCAGGTCTTTCACTGGCCTTTCATTTTGGCATCTCTGCAATAAGGAGTCTGGATTAGAAATGCACATGACAAGATTTTCTGTTGTTGTGTTGTTTGCTTTTTAAAATAATTTCTTATTTTTCAGTTACAGTTGACATACAATATATTAGTTTCAGATGTACAACACAATGATAAACATTGACATAGCTTATGAAGTGATCACCCCAATAAATCTATACCGATTTAACATCATAGTTATTACATTGATTATATTCCTCATGCTATACATTCCCCATGATTACTTTGTAACTGCCAATTTGTACTCCTTAATCCCTTCCCCATTTTCATCCACGTTCCCAACCCCCACTTCCATATGGCAACCATCAGAATGTTCTCTGTACCTGAGTCTCTTTCTGTTTTGTTACTTTGTTTTGCTCTTCTGACTCAACATATATATATAAAATCATATGACATTTGCCTTTCTCTTACTCCACTTAGTGCAATACCCTCTTGGGCCACCCATGTTGCTGTAGATGACAAAGTTTCACTGTTTTTTATGGCTAATAGATCACTGTATATATGTACCACATCTTCTTTATTCATTCTTCTATTGATGGACAGCCAGGCTGTCCAAACATTTCATTTGAAATGTTTCTTTGTCTCTTCACTTTGGCTACTCCTCTGTGTTCATTTCTATGTATTCAGTAGAGTTTCTATGCCTCCTGGTTTTAGTAGAAAGGCCTCATGTAGCAGATGTGCTATGGGGCTCAGTGGTACAGTCTCCTTGGTCACCTTAGTCTAGTGCTTCAGATAACTGAGTTGTGTGTGCTCTCCTCTTATAGTTGAGCCTTGAATGTTGTTTGCACGTCAATGGAAGGGACTGAACCTCAGGCTGATTGGTTGTGTGAACTCGCCTTTACTACGATGGAGGAGCTATTGTGTAGGGACTGACTCTGCAGAGCAGAACATCACTTTAGCAGGTCTGTGACAAGATCTTTTATCCTATTAGCAGAAACTTAAGAGACCAAGAAAGAGAATAGAAAAGATAGAACTCAAAACCAAGTAATTTTATATATTGCCTTAACAATATGGTAAAATTCCAATTACTTTCTAATATTTTTAGCATTCAGTGTGCTATTAATAATTTATGTTTTTATCACAGTTCAATAGTATGGGGCAGTTGTATTTGGCTAGTCATGGGAAAACACAATGACTGGGACACTGAAATCACAAGACAGAAATTAATTTTGAATTGATAAGAAGTTCCTTCATGTTAGTTTGTTTTTTGATTCATATTCTGACATAGTAACTTTGACACTGAACACACTGTTTAATATATTTGGACCTCTGGTTTGTTATCTACAAAACAGGTTGAATTAGATACGTGTCTCAATTAGAGTTGGGGGTGGGGGATTCTTGCCTCTTTCCTCCTCCTTAGATGTGGAAATTTCTGGAAACATTTTTGATTGTCACAAGTAAGTGGGGTGAGATGGCACAGACATTACTATAGTGAGTAAATGCCAGGGATGCTGCTGCTAAACATCCTGCTATACAATGCATAGAACAGACCTCTGGAACAAAAAATTATCTAATAGTAGAGCTTGAGAAAAATCTAAATTAGATTACTTCAAACTTCCTAAATTAAAATAAATAAATAAAAGATTCTGGGTTTAAGTTAATAAATGTGGGACAGCAGAAGCTTTGCCATAGCGATAGTGGGCCTATGATAGAAGTTACAGCTACTTTAAGCCAAAAGTTCTAGTAACTTGAAAGACAACTAATTTGGACATACTCTCAACTTAAAACGATCCCTCTAACCTTATATTTTGTGAATCATGTTGGTGATTAATGTATAACTGTACCCTTCACAGTTTTCATTCCACAGAAATGGGCATTGTTTGTTTTGGAAAAATGAAAGCCAGTTCTGGAAAGACTGACAATAATGTTTACTTTGTCCTCACAGTAGAACAACAAGTAGCCCTAAAGATTACAAATTATTGACTGCAATAAAAAGGATTGGCATGTCGTTCACAAAAATCACAAAGATGGCAAAGCTGTAAATGGGGATGCTTCCATACTTGTATATAGGTTACATCCACAAAATAGATATAAATGTCTGCAAATTAAGAAGTACCAAATATCTGTGGCATTCAAGTAACAAGTGAAATACACTCATCCCCCTACACAGAACTCTATCAACTGGGAAATCCTCTATAAGTGTGGGATTCTTTCAAGTACACTTATAAAGAGGATGATAAAGATGTCTCATATTCTCTTAAGATTTATTGTTTTTGACAGAGACAGAGACAGAGAGAAAGGGGAGGGCCCAAAATTTCACAGAGACAGATGAGAAGATGGATAAGCTTTGGCCACTTCCACTAGGAAGTGCATTTCAGGCTTTTTCTATGCTAGCACTGCCCTCTTGTGATAAAACGATAGCACTGCTGCCAATGCAACTGACAGTATTCCCCTCTAGGCAACCAACTCTTCTTTCTGCAAACCCTGGAGAGAGAGAGAGACAGACAAACAGACAGACAGTGCGAGCAAGCAAGCAAGCAAGCAAGCACAGGAACCCACACCTTACGCTAAGCTTTGTACTAATTGCTCCAGATTGGTTAACTCATTTAAGGTAGGAACTACTATCCCTAACTAATAGATAATCTAACTTGCCGAATGTCACTCAGCCATTAAGTGACAGAGAGGACTTCATATGTGGTCTGATTGTAACCAGTGCACATTGCATTAGGTATTTACTAATATTTTAAATAGGCATCTGTTGTAGAGATGTAGAAGTGTTAATGAAGTAATACACATCCCATTGTCCGTTGTGCAGAATGAACCTCTATTCACTCAGCAGCCATCAGAAAGTCTCCTTCGACTGGTATATTTTTTGGTGTAAAGATCAATTTAAGCCATTTGAGCCACTCTTCCTGCTGGAGGCCCACTTCCACCTCTTGAAGGTGTACTTTTTCTACTTTTCCTTTCAATAAACATTCCTTTAACCACTGTAAAAAATAAATAAATAAAAAGAATTCATTTCAAATCTTCTACATTTCTAGAGCTTAAACATTTATGACAGAAAGGCCCCTCATCTATAAAAGTATGCAAAGCAATGCATAACTTTCTCTTTCTCTCCCTCTGAAACATATACACACTTGCACACGCACACACACACAGGTATTGTTTTTTCATATACTGAGATTTACAATTTGTTCCAATTTGTATATCTCTAAATCCACACAAATATCCATGACAAGAGAGGACAGTCACAGTATTATTCATTCTAGAGGGAAAGTAAAATCTCTGACTTTGTAGCCCCTTGAGTGAAAGAGGCCCCCAGCACAGGCAGGTCCTTGAGCACAAGAGGTGAGCTGTTGGCATGTGAAGGTGTATGTGTCCTGGTTTGGCTTAGATCAGAGACTGAGGGTGGGAATGGGTGTCATTGGGAACTGGAAGAACTGACCCCTGACAGTATCTGTGCTGCCAAGTGCAAACCTACAGGAGTACGTGAGCCAGGTGGAGACACTCTGGGATGGTGAATTAGTAGCAGGTCCCCTGGCTGGGCATTCTATGTTTAATGAGGTCACGCTAAGAAAGGCATAGGCAGGAGAATTATCTGGGAAGCTGGGAGAGGTGTGTCTACCACTTACAGAGGAACATGTGGTAACAGTGTTTCTGAAATACATCTTGTTTTACAGAGTAGTGCAAGCAATATAATTTATAGAAAGATACTTGCTAAAATAGTGGTTTCCAAAACTTCCTCAAAATCATGGGAACAGAATAGCCTGCACCATTTCCCAGAATTCTTAGCACAAACATGGTTTCAACCCTGTAACAAAAGAAATGAAAGCAACCTAGCACCAACTCCTCAGAGAGGGTCTCTGAGAGGCAGGGCCTGTTATCCATCTCATCCAGAGGCTTTGATCTCCCCACTCTAGTCCACGCTTACAGCCTGGGTTTTGTGGGACTGAGCTGAAGGGAAGGCAGGGACAAAGAACAGTGTTGGCCTAACTGAGAGGGAGAGAAGCTGGTTCTAACCAGCACTCAGCAGGATTCTGTACCACCGTCTAATGTGTCCTGAGCCAGAGGCAGACCCACAGCTGAGGCAGACTCAGCCTGCCAGTCACACCTCCCCAGCTGGCCGCCCTGTGTTTCTAAACTGAGTGGGCTGAGCCCCAGCACAACTAGGTGAGCCATCTCATTCCCTACAGCCCTTCTTCTGTCCTCCTTTCCCAGGAAAGAGCTTGCAGTTGATATCACCACTCACCACAGAAATTGTACAGTAATATTTCTCCCAAATGTACAGTTGATGGCTTTATGAGTATTTGTTAGAAACTTTGCATCAGTGATCAAGGTGGCAAAGAAGGGTCCATACACCACCAGTACCCTCCACAGATATTGGAGGCACTTGGGAACAAGCCCTCCTTGTAGACCCATTACGGTTGTCCCAGGTAAATGGCCACATGAGCTGGCTACCACTTACGATGGCAGGGCAGAGTACTGGATCAGGTAAGGAAACTATGGTGAATTCTAGCTCGATGGGTCACCATATGCCATCTGAGACCACTCACTGATCTGTGACTTGAGCAAGATACAACACAGCTGGGTCCACCTACTACGGTGAGTCACATGAAAGTACTCAAGTGAGAAGTTGTTTGAATGATGAGAGAGTAACTACTGCTATGCTCATGGGACATCATCAATGAGTAACAAGGGTGATTCTCAACCTAGAGTCCAGAGAATTCGAATAAATACCCTGAAAAATCAGTCATACAGAGGGCAAGATGCTCTGTTTTCTTAACCTAGTGAGCAAAAAACTATGAGGAAATGATGGGAGGGGAGAAACAGTAATATTGTCATGGAACAGATAGGGCGGTGATATGAACATATGATCCCAAATAAAATGTTTATGTCCTATGTCTTTTTGAAAAAAATATAGTGTTATATTTTCCTATCACCATATAAAATCAATAGGGTGATTTTCTGCAGAAAAACATTCCATCAACTCAGTAATACCTAACAAAGGCATGGTGTAAAATTAGTATACCAGAACCTGTAAAGGGTTTTCTGCATTATGTGTTCTTCATTGCAATTCATGGCATCACCATCCATCCACTCTTCATCCAAGTCAGACCCCTCCCTTTCTCTCAACCCCCATACATCACATCAACACCAAGTCTCACCACTTTACCTCCACCTTGTACAGACAGTACCTCCACCTACTTCTCTCATCACTTGTGCTGATCTCTCTCACCCTCTAACGTAGACACCTTTAGAAAGAACGGGCCACACTCATTTAGCTGTGTACCTCGAGTTCTAAAAGGTAGTGGTGGAAGGAAGCCCCCACATCTGAGGGGCAGCCCAGCACAGCATGAGAAATGGGCCTTCCCAACTGCATGCCTCAGGTGGACCAAACCCTTGTGAGGTGAGTTTGAAGGTGAGCAGGTGTGGAGAGCTGAGCTGGGATTGTAAGTGCAGAAAGGTAGTTGCAGGAGCTACAAGGGAAAATCTGCTACTCCCCACACTATTTCTTCTGCGTGGATTTGTACAACCTTAGTGGTCAAGAACTTGAGCCCTAGAATCACAAGGCTGTGTGACCTTAGGCATGTTATACAAGGACTCTCCAGAAAGTTTCCAGCCACATAATATGAACAATAGAGGCATTTATGGGTGATTTTTTTTTTTCTGCACAGCCCTCCTGTGGTATCTCACCCTCAAAATGAGACTAATGATAGCACTACATGGGGGAGGGCGGTGTAGTGAGGAGCCACTTAAATCATGAGCCAGTAGAGTGCTTTACACACAGCTGCCTGTAGTGAGCACACCATAACCATTAGCTACCCCAGGTTTTATGTCACCATTCTGGCTCAGTCCCACTGAGGCCCTCAAACAGATAATTTTGGGAAATTATCACCATTATCTCCTCTGACTTTCAGATAAGACACACACAGGGCAGGAAAAGACTTCAGGAACAAAAACGGATAGGCTAAAGCAAACTCTACACTACACACTTTTAAAGATTTAACTATGTTAGCTCTTTCTCTATTCCTAATTCTCTTAGACTCATTAAAATTTTCTTCCACTTCTTTTTCTTTTCTTTTGTCCTTCCTTCCTTCCTTCCTTCCTTCCTTCCTTCCTTTCATGTTTCTTTCTTTCATCCTTCCTTTCTTTTTTTTTTTTTTACTGCCTCCAACCCACTTTTTTCCTGTGTGACAAACAGAAAGAACGTGAAACTTGGAGCATGTCGCACATAAATCCAAATCGTAGTGTGGCCAGGTACATTTGTGTGGCCCAAGGGAGAGTTGTGTTCATCTCTGTTTTGTTTTCAAGCCCAATTGTAAAATAGAATGTAATTGCCTACAAATGAAGTCAATTAATATACATGGAACCCCTAGCATGGTATGACATGCTGAAGGCGCTGAGCAATGTGGTTGCTGATCTCTTGGGGCCACAAATCCAGAACTTTCCTCCCTTCTCTTCCCAAGGCCCATGACCCAATCATTTCTACTCCCCACTGGACATATGATGGTTAATGTTATACAGCAACTTATCCAGATGATGGTAACCATAGTCAAACTTTAGTCTATATTCTTCTGTAAGAGTATTTTTTGGATACGATTGCCATTTTAAACAGCTGGCTTTAAGTTAAGCAGATTAGGCTTCAAAATGTCAGTGAGCCTCATCCAATCAGTTGAAGGCCTGAAGAGCAAACAGGGTTTCTAGTGGTTTCCCAAAGAAAAATTCATTTTGCTTCTGACTGTAACATAGAAATTCTATCTGACTTTCTAGCTTTTGGACGCAAGACTGCAGCATCAACTTTCGCGTTTGCCTGTCAGTTGGACCTACACATTGTGAATCTTTAACCCCGACAAACACATAAGCCAATTCCTTAAAGTAAATCTCTATCTATCTATTGCATCATCTGTCTATCCATCCATCCATGTATCTACATCTATATATTATCTATTAATCTATTGATCTACCATTCTATCTATCACCTATCTTCCCCTGTTGGTCTTCTTTCTCTGGAGAACTCTGACTTTGATTGGCCAACCCATCTCCCTGATGTGCCCACATCACTAGTGGGTCGTGTACCAGAGCCCAATAAAAGGCCAGTTCAGCACAAAAGGCTTCTTTGTTTCTCTTTCAAACAAATAGCCATGGAGGGTGGTTCAGCCATCTTGCACATTCCTCTTAGTTTCTTCCTCCCATATGGCTGGAACCATGTCCCGTCTGTGACAGCTGCCTGGAAGACTGCAACCTCTGTTTAGCTCACACTACCAACTGGGGGCTACAAGGATTTAGAGAGCAATGTGCTTCCTTATCCTCATGTCCTAGTGACTATACAGATCAACCCAGAAATGCCTGATTGGACATTGTGGAGTGAAGCACTCAAAGGACGTAGGAAACCAGCTTTGATATAACTAAGAATTCCTAACTACTTATGAGAAGACCAAGCCCAGCTTAGGAAAGTTCTCTGCATTACATTTGAGGTCAAAACCACAGCTAAAATCCAGAATTAAAAGTTTATTAACATTAAAAGAAAAAATACCACACATACAACTAATTAAGGTTTCTTAGCTACGCTTTGCTAGGGCTCCATGATGAGAAATGATTGGTCCAGGGCAATATTCCAAGACAATCCAGTCAAACACTATTTGGAGACCCTCAAAATAACCACACACCAGCTTTTGACACCTGATGAGTCAGCACAACAATGCTGATGTCATTTATTATCCTGTAGGTACATCCGCTCTACCTTTTCTTCATTATTATTTTTCCTCATTTCTCTTGCCAGTGCTTTCCTTTCCTTCTCTCCTTTCTCCTCCTTAATTCACAATTTCCTTAATCTCTTTTCTTTCCTGGCCTTTCTCTTTTCAGCCTCTCTCCTTCCTCCATCATGTTGCACTCAGGACACATGGAGGAACATGGAGAATCATTGTCTCCTAAGCCCTGTCTCCTCTGCACATCCCTGACGGTGACATGGGATTCATGTAAGCATGAGGAGCAGCTCTGAACAAAAGGGCCCGAGAGCACCCACCAGACTAGCAGCCTGCAGGTGGAGGCTGTGAGGAGACAGGGGACATGGGGTCAGATGCAAGGATGAGAAACGGCAGAGTGAGAGGGATGCTGCATGCTTCTTTAGCTTTCTTTTCAGTGAAACAGTACAGACCAGTGGCCAAGAACTTAAGTTCAGACACTTGACTGCTTGGGTTTTAATCTTGGTTCCCCTCATTTGCAGAGACATTATGTGTGGCAGGTTATTGAACTACTGAGTGCCTTAGTGTTGTCATCTATGAAGATGAGAACCATACAATGACCTACCTCATAGGGCTATTGTAAAACATAAAGGAATAAGTAAACACCTGTCAAGTGCTAAAAACACTGCCTAGCACAGGGCGCATGTCCAGGAAATGTTACCTATTCTCAGTTGCATTGGGAAACTGAGGCAGTTTATAAGAATCAAAACCCTTCTCACCTCAGTCCTCTCTGAAATCCAACAGAAAACTGGCCCCGAGAGAGAGGGGAACAGGGACAGTATCATCTAGGCCAGGAGGCTCAGGTTCCAGGCCTTTTCTAATGGAACTTTCGGTGCACTGATACATACAGAAAGTATACCATGTGTTAAGTAGGGCTTTGGCGCTGGCCTGAGACTCTTGCCATGTATGGCCAAGGGCATAAATAACATAGGAAAATATATTCAAAACTCTAAATGCCCACCTTACCAGCAATCTTGTGGGATACTTCTACAATTTCACAAGTTAGTGGCCCAAAACTCCAGCACGCATATAAGCTCCTACAAAATTTAAACCTCAAATTTAGTACATCATGAACGCTTCTCACATTCGAAGTGTTCTACACATGAAAGAGGCTCAGAGGCACGCTCTGAAACATGGTACTTAGCTATACGGTGTTTGTTCCTGTCACTGTTTGATTTTTCTTAATAATTCTTTCTGATTTTATAATTAGCCAATTCTCTTCCCTCAATTTCTAGCTGAATCCAGAATGTGTGGATAGAAAACTTGGACCATTTTCATACCGAAGCTTGATGGGAGCCTCTAGGGGGCGCTCTTTTGAAACTCAGGATTCTTGGCTCCCAACAGGAAGGTTCTGTACATGTTGACCACGTGGCATAAAGATGGAGGGAGGGTCACTGCAGATATGAAAGACGACGCTGGGTCCAATTTTTAATATTCACAAGTATTGAGGTAGGGCGGATGGGGTGGAGGAGAATAAGAGTTTTGTCTTGTAAGATGCTAAGCTCCTCAGAGCTGACTAATGGAGATAAAAGAAGCCAGGGCTGCACATGAGAAAACAATGGTGTTATTGACCCCCCCCCACATTTGACAAGATGAGGTATAGAAATACAGAGAGCTTTCGGGGGGACTGTATGAACCATCTTGAATCCTGCTTCACTGCAGCACCTAAAAAGTTACAGGGGATCAACTCAGGACACAGAAAAGTCAGGAAAACAGATGGAGGAAGGATCTAAGGAGAAACCTAGGAAGACATCCTTCTCCTTCCCCCTTTGCCCCTGTTCACCTCATACAACAGCCATTTATCACAATGTAAGTGAACTGTTTCCATTTCCCAACAGACACAAGCTCCTGGAAGGCAGGCCGTGTGCTCT
>PVKE010042805.1:0-13605 GCA_004027555.1 Craseonycteris thonglongyai
TCTCTCTCTCTCTCTCTGTCACAAACAGTATAAATAAATCTTTAAAAAAATAAAAAAATGAAATTAAATAAAGATTGAGGAACATGCTAAAGAGGGATCAGGAATAAGGGAGAAAGACTAGTCACCATTTTAGGATAGAAATCAGTCTCTTTTATTCTCCTTTTTTTTTTCTGGAAATATCTCCCTTCCTGCTAAACCAGTAGAGTGAGTTATATGGGATGAAGTTAGAAGCATTTAGATATTATACACGAGTTTCTCTGTGAGAAACCATTGTGAGTTAGACTGTAAAAGCCCCAAAACCAGTAGATGTGGTCACATTGTTGATCAAATTAACAAGGTTTCCATGTGTCTCTCATTTCATTTGTAAAGTACATTCCCATAAATTATCTTACCATATTTGATGCTCAGAACGACTCTGAGAGGTTAGTGGTTACATCAAAAAATCTGATCATTCAAGAAGTCGAAGTAGGGAAAGCCGGGATGGCTCAGTAGGCTAACCGCTCACTTTGCAGCCCTGAGGACCAAGGATCGAATTCCAACCCTGGCTCGTGAGGACCCATATGCTGAACTGGGAGTGCCCCCCATTTGGTCAGCCCAATTCCTGCCCTACGCATCTCCGCGCCCACCTGTGGAATGAAACTATGTGGAAAAACCAATGATGTACAATTCTGGAGACTGCTCTGGGCCCTCCTCGTTCTTACTGTCTCTGTATCTCTTTCTCTATCTCTCTCTCTATCTCTCTCTTTCTGTCAAAAACAATAAAAATAAATAAATCTTTAAAAAAGGAAGTCAAAGTACTTTCACAAAGTCAGGAAACAGAGTTCTGACTCTCCGTATCCATTGGGCAATACCCATTGCTTAGGTCCATCATTACTTATGTTCAGGAATGGAGGAGCTGGAAACCTGAGAAATGTCTCAAGGTCAGCCTACCTTCCTATGAGCCCTTCTTCTGAGGGCTCTGTTTTCTGAAAAGAACTGTATCTAGCAACTAATATTCTCAGAGATTATGAACCTGAAACCTAATGTAAAGGACGTAAAGGATAACCCTTGGAGAGTTCAGATGAAATAGGAAGAACCTTACCTTTTAATGTCCCACCTTTTTTTTTTTCCCTTACTCATGATTGCCCAGAAGCTGTGAAAAAGAAGATAATCATTGCTCTCACTTTTCTTCATAGGAAACTCAGACAATCATAACCTAAGAATAATAGGACATTAATTTAATTACTAGAATGTCACATATCCTGCTTTTATTAATTGTTGTAGGTATAAAATATTTTTACTTTTTCTTCTTTGAAAAACTCAAAGGATTTTTTTTTATGAGGTCCATACTTGGTATCCTCAGACAGAAGTCCTCTTTCCAAGGATATACTATCTGAAGCCGACAGTTACATCTTTGCTCCCTCAAAGAGAACCCTGTGACCTGGGACAGAACTCAGGCTCCAGCATCTGCTCAAAGTTCTCAGAGGCTCAGATCTGCTCTTCTGATGACCACACACAAAAGAAAGCTGAGTGGAATGAGGCCTGACAAGGGAACATGACTCACAAAAGAGTGCTGAGACCTCTGTTCTCCTTCTGAGATTCCAAACTCTCTAAATAACGCAATTAGGGCCAGGGAACCACTGCTTAAGGTTTAATCCTGAAATCCTCTACCACACCCAGAAGGTCTGTGAGCTTCCAAGAAATCAATCCCAGCTGAGCCCCTAGCCCAGCCCAGATTATTCTCCTAGAAGAATGTTTTATGCTTTCTTCAAACTGCTCAGTTGAGGTGTTTCTCTGAAACAACTGCTCTCATTTTATATGATAGGACTAAAAATGGAAACAACACTAAAAATAAAAATAAATTAAAAAAATCTGAAAACTCTGATGGGGCTTGCTCAGGGTTTTTTACCTTTGAGAAGTTTTCAGTTTCCCAGATGATGGCCGAAGGTGGAACCCCCACCAGGTAGATCAGAAACAAAAGGAGTAGCCACAACACACACAAGCAAATGAAGGTAACATTTAAGGATATTGATGAGAAAACATTCCATTCTGGGAATTCCATGACCTGAACGACAAAGCTGCCTGAGGCCACTGATGGCGCAGACCCTTGACTATTGCCAAGCCTGCATCACCACCACTGATAAGTCACAGAGTTGTGACACAGCCCCACCCCCACTCACCAGCCCAGCAGAACCTTTGACCCCTCTTGGACCTTTAGATCCCTTTGACCTACCTTACATTTTATTTTCCAATCTACCTGTTGTGATAGTACATATTTACCTTAATAAAATATTCTGCTTGTTTCACCTGTAACCCAGATATTACCCAATCCCTCTTCATGTTTAGAGACCTTGACTTGAGGCTTACTCCATTCACTACCTTTAAAGTCTGAAGTACTGCCTGGAATGTTTGCTTCTACCCAAACATTTACACTCAGGATTATATATGTTCTCAAATTCATCTATTCTATGGAATGTTTTACCTTATATGAACCCAGATATAAAATTTAAAGTTCTATTATACTTAGTTATCTGAATGTTGAATAGCATATTTTAGTTTCTTGTTTCAGTTAACCTTTATTCTCTTCAATCAGAGATGACTCAAATAATTAAAATAAATAATTTATTATTTAACATTCACAAAGCTAAAATGAGTATAAAATAAATGTTAATAATTAAACCTTCAAATGTTCTTGGGATTAGGTCTCTTGCACTTAGTTTTCCAAAGTTAGTGAAGCTTAGACTGCAGAAAGCCTTTTAGGACATACAACACACACACACATACCTGTTTGGATAAACCAGTTCAGTATTTTCAAAATAAAAGATTTTTCATTTTATTTCAGTCTTCATTTTTTTTGTATTTTGACTTTATTCTCACTGTCTTTAGAATACAGACAGCCCCTGACATCTACAACAATTTTCTAACAGCTTGAAAATCCCTGTCTTCGCCAATTCAGGCTACAGTAATAAAAATACCATACATCAGGGGTCTGACACACCAGTTATTTTGCACAATTCTACAGTCTTGGAAGGCCAAGATCAAGGGTGCAACAGGTTCAGTGTTCGCTGAGGCCCACTTCCTGGTTCATAGACAGCTGTCTTTTCCCTACTACCTCATGTGGTAAAAAAATAAAAGAGGGTGAGGGAGATTTCTGGGGTTTCTTTTCTGTGGACACTAATCTCATTCATGAGGGCTCAACCCTCATTACTTAATAATCATCTTCCAAAGGCCCTATCTCCTAATAATATCACATTGGGTTTAAGGTTTCAACATATGAATTTGAAGGGAACACAAACATTCAGTCAATAATACTCCCCAAAATTCGACATAGGATACATTGTGCTAAGCTATTGATCTCTTATTCCTCTGGTGGCAGGGTGGGACCTAGGAGTGTCAAAGCCTTAGGGAAGATCTAGTCACCTTATTGTTCTTTGGGCCCTGTAAATATAATTTTTTTTTCCCTAAAAGAACTGCATGTAACTATAGCAAAGTGAAAGAAATTGAACACGCATTAAAATTTTGATCTCTTCCTGTTAATCTGTCTCTTAATTTAATTATTATCCCAGCTTTAAAAACAAAAACAAAAAACTAAAAAGATGGAAAGAAAAGTGTTAATTATTTTAGACCCCATAGTACATAATAGAAATTTAAAAACAATAATTTCTCTGCTACTGAAAATTACTGATGCTGGTTGAGGTGGTTAATTTTAATGTGTCAACCTGGTTAGGCTGTAGTGCCCAATCGTTTGGTGAAACACCGATGTTGTAGTTAATTGTTTTTTTGTTTGTTTGTTTGTTTGTTTGTTTTTTAGATGTGATTGCTACTAAATCTGTAGACTTAGAGTAAAGCAAATGACCCTCCATAACATATATGGGCCTTATCCAATCAAATGACTTGAGAGAATAGCCTGAAATTCTCTGAAGAGAAAAGAATTCTGCCTCCAGAGTGACTTCAGATTCCAGACTGCAACACCAGCTCCTGGTGGAGTTCCCAGCCTGCTGGGCTGTACTGCAAATTTTTAATTTGTCAGCTTTCGCAATTGAATGAACCAATTTCTTAAAATAAACCCCCACCTCACTCCTCTCTGCTTCTCTCAGTGTGTGTGTGTGTGTACATATTTAATCCTATTGGTTGTTTCTTTGGACAAACCTGATGAATACTCTTATCAGAGAATATTGACAGTTCTAATCACATTCAAATACCCTGACTTGGATGCTAATATTCACCTTAATACACCTCCTCCCTTTTATCCCAATTTCATTTCATGTGACTTTCCAATGCACACTCTTTACTCCATCTGATTACCTCATACCTTTGTGCTCTGCATTCTGCTGGGAATAACCTGGTTACTAGATCTTCCCTGTTTCTGCCTTTAAGGCCTGGATCAATTACTTCATGAGAAGCAAAGTAGAAATAGAAGGTGGAATAAGATTTCTCACATTTAGAAATACATAAAGTCAGTTTTGGAAAGTATGATTTTGATTCCTGTGACAACTCTGAGTAATTGGTGGTGGCTACTTGGGACATTTTTAAGAAAGATTCTAAGGCTCTGTCTGAAAGAACACAGGGATCTATTAGAATCTACTGTGTCTGACTGTAGAAGGGTGAACAATGAGAAAGGGTCAAAATGGTAATAAACTTCATATATGTTTGCCACCTGTTTATTGGTTAGTAGGAAAACTAGCCTCCTTTCTCATGTAATATCAAAAGTCAATGCAGAACTTGCCTGCTGGGATGAGTGAATGAGGAATACAACTATCCCCAGCACATGCACTTAGCTACTCCTTGGCTAAGCATCTCAGCACTGGTCACTGAGACATCCTTGTAAAGACCTGAGAAATCATTAGGTAAGATGATTACCATGGGGCAGAAAAGTCACATTGGGCCTTCCCTCATGTCTCTGCTTTCCCATCCCTAGACTACTGGAATGACAATGGAAGCAATCCTTTGCAGCACAAGAAGATTAGAATTTGTCTTATTGATACAGAGTTTTCTGAAAATCAATAAAAAATTGTGCTGATTAAAAAAAAATCACAACTGATTTTCAATGGTTCTTTCCCACATTCTTTAAGGTTTGAAGTGGGGAGAACATGATTATTTATACAGATGAATTAGCTTATTTTATTTAACCTGAACTCAAAAGCCTCTTTCCAACAAGACACACTGGGATAGGTACTAAGCTAGAAAGAGAAATCATATCTGGTCCGTGCTTTCAAGGACCTCCTAGATTAAATGATAGTCACAGAATATATAGAATCATATCTTAGGCCAAGATTGGCCATACAGTAAGTGTTTTCAGTGCTGTAAGCCACATGTTCTTTTCTGAAACTACTGTAATTTGCTGTTGTAGCATAAAAGTGTGTAAACATACTAAATGATCCCAAAAAGATTTTGGAGTCTTGGTTATAAACAATGAAGATTTTTTTCAAGGATCTCAGAACTTGCAAACCAAAAACACAAGTAGGCAATACCCAGAGTATTTCAAAGAAGAAAGAAAATCTAAGGGTTCTCATAGTCAAAAAGTACATTCTTGAGAAGAATCAGTCCTACATCCTTAGAGTCTGGATTGGTCTATGAGGGTAATCCTTTAGATGACTAGGCTTCTGAAGAATGGACATCAGGCAGTCTGAATACATGAACATTCTTTCTGTAATTTTTCAGCAAGTAATCAGAGGGTTATCTGGAGATTCGATATATATAAGGCATTGACTCTGAACTGAAGACTACAAAACTTTTAGTTCTCAGGCTAGTTAAAATAAGAATAAAATAATTTCCTCCTACTTCAACACACTTTACTTTAGTAATTTAGCAGCTTGAATATAGTCTCTCTATTTTTTCTTCACTCTATTTCTCAGAGAGTACATAAAGAAAAAATGTGGCTCTATTCCAATAAAAATGTACAGAAAAGGCTTCTGGCCAGATTTGGCCTGTAGTTTTCTGATCCCTGACTTAGACTTTATTAGACAAAATAAGACCTGAGATACAGAGCTCTCAGAGGAAGAAGTAAAAAAAAAAAAAGAGAGAGTGGATTAGTCTTTGGTCAATATAGTAGCGTGAATAATCAGAACCTTATTCCTTGGTGGTAATTTTTAATTTATTAAAACTCCAAATATATTCTATGCCATCTTTTGTGAATATGTGAGAAAACAAAGCAGTTATGTTTGATAACAGAATGGCTGTATTTATTTAAAAATATTTTAATACAAGATTTGCAATAGCCACAATTTATTCAGTGAGGAACCATTACTGAATACAAAAAAAAGATGTGATAGAAACCTATAAGACAAAGTGAGAAAAACCCTAGAGAGAAATCAGAAAATACTCATACAATGTGTGTGGTAAGAATGTGCTTCTGTCAGGTACAGAGATCTTAATTTTTAAAACCATCGTGAAGTATTTTGGAAAAATGGCTCTCTGAAACCTCAACACAGACTCTCTCATTCATGTCTCCTCCAGCAACTAGATATTTATTGAGCAGTAATGCAAATTTTAAAAAATCCAGAAAAAGTTATGGAAGATCAAACAGCACTATTTTAATATTAAAAACATAGACATTCTAATAAAATCCAGGCCTTACTAAAATAACTAATGTCTGAAAAGTTGACTTGAGAAGTCCAGTGGAACAAAATGGCTTTAAGTAGGTAGTGTCACCAACTCAGTTTGTATGGCAGTCACTTATCTCCCAAAGTTCATTGCACTGTCCTTCATGATACATTAAATTTCACTGTATCCTTGAGGTTAGGGAGAAAAGTATTCCCTGTTTTATTGTGAAACCGGAGTCCAAATAGATTCAACTGTAGTCAGTAGCACAAACACTGCTGTCATTCACAAAATGACTTTTCTGTATAGAGGTGACAACGGAAGCAAAACTAAGGAATAGGTCACCTGTAAAACTTTATATCCACTCCACTGATCCCCCTGCTCTATTTCAATACATACATTTTCTTTGTACTCTGGGATGTACAGAACATCCCAAAGAAGTTAGTGAATAAATATTAACATAGCTCTTACCTCAAATTAGGTATTTGGAGATGCTGGGATGGCTCAGAGGGTTAAGAGCTCACCTTACAGCATCAGGGTTCAAGGATTGAGTCCTGTGCTAACCCATATGCTGAGCTGGGGCAAGCTTCCCACATGCGAGGCCCCTGGCCATGTTCCCGCCCAGTGTGGCCCCACAACCACTTGTGTGGAATGAAATTATGTCGAAAAATAATGACATACAACTATGGACCCTCCCCCTATCTCTCACTGTCTTTCTGTCTCGCTTTCTGTCAAAACAATTTCTTTTTTAAAGTAGTATTCGTATTTTCAAAGAAGATTCTTAAAGACCAAAGTGTTTTTAAGGCCATAGTAATGATTCTGCAACAGTAAGATTTCAAGCATCGTGAGTATCAAAATGACTTTATTAGACAAGGGAAATAAGTTCTTCTGAAAATAACCCAGATTATAGCTTCTCAAACACTTATGAAATAGCCTTGTCAATCAATATAGTAGTAGATAACCGGTTGTCCACTCACCATGTCAAAAATGTTTTTCACAATTTTAACACAAATTATATCATTATAAACTATCCAACGGATTTGGCTAAGTTTCTCTCAAGTGTGCTTACATAAGGCCCCACTCTCAGAAATTTGAACTCAAACAAGAAGCACAATCTCTTAGTCATCCACTCCATTTATTGTATAGTGCCAGCTGCTGGGCATGTTAAGAAATATGACATGGTTCCTATTCTGAAGAAACTCGTGTGGTCAAAACAAAAATAAATAATAAAGCAAACCATCATTTGGCCAATATAAATCCCCACAAAATCACAATAATATATTCTCTAAAATCACTCAATTTTTCACTGGTTTCCCATTGCATTTCGAACAAACACAAAATTTCTTAACAGGGCTCATGAAAACTTATATCCTTTAGGTGAGAGCCTTTCTTCCGAGTCCACTGGTTCTCTGCTCCAGACACATGTCAGTCTTTCAGTCTCTTTGCTTACCATGCTTCCTCCCCCACGAGGACCTTTGAATCAGAGACCTTTTTCTGAGACCAGCAGGCTCTTTATTCCTCTTTATCCCTAAGTAATTCCTTTTCATTATCAGCACTCAGACCAGGTGTGACTCCTACCCACATATAATTTTATTTCCCCCTTGTGCTTATTTTTCTTTGTAGAGTAGACTCTCCATTTACCATAATTTGCCTGAGATATTGTCAGCAGCTTAAGAGTGCCAGTTGTTTGAATTCCAGTTAACGAAGGGTTGGCTTACATTTATCTAGCATCTACCAATTCTCATGGGTGCCAGTTAACTGAGGGTATACTGTATTTACCACTGTAATGAATATTTTATTTATTAAATAAATAGTTTATTAATATATTTCTATCTACTCAAGGCTTACTGAAAGCAAGGATCATGTCTATTTTTTGCTTAGCACTGAATTGCTAATGCTTACAGTATAATAGATGCTCAGTAGAATTTGTATGAATAATTAGATGAATGAATATGTGGCACTAAACAAACAAATTAATCCATATATTTTATTTGATAATAATCATTCAATATATGAGGGCTGTCTAGAAATTATTAGCTATGTAAGCATTCTTATTGTATTGACAACAGCTGGATTTTTTTCTGGACAGCCTCTTTGTATATCTATTAAAAGTCTAAATTTACTCAGCACATATTTATGAAATTCTTACTACGTACCTGACATTCTGCTAGGTCCTGGAGATGATGACTTTGTCCTTATCCATGTTGCTATGAAGAGGGATAGACGAGTAAACAAATAATTACAACATAACCCACATAATAGATAAGAGAAATTCAAAGTACCACGAGAACTCAGAGGCAAGGATTCACTCTGCCTAAGGAAGCTGAAGAAAACTTCTAAGAAAGTGATGTTTGAACTCTTGAGGAAAAAAGAGTACAATGGGCAAAACGATGAAAGAAAGCATGTCATGCAGAAAATAGACTGTGAAAAAGGTCAAAAGGCTTCAAAAGCATGATATAGGCATGGAAGACAAAACAGTTTGGCACCCCTGTGACTGAATGTGTGTGAAAACGGAATGACTTGAAATGGGATGAAAATTGTAGTTGCAGATGAAGTGATGAGGGCACAATACATCTGAGGTGAGAACAACACACTGAAGTCATACTGCATGGCAATTAACGGGAGGTACAAAATGAAGGTTTGGGGGAAGCTGGAATGGCTCAGTGGGTTAAGCGCTCGCTTTGCAGCCCTGGAGACCGAGGATTGAATCCTGGCCCCCACCCAGGCAGACCCACATGCTGAACTGGGGTGTGCCCCCAGTTCACTTCTTGCTGGGGCCCATGTGGGAGGCTCCTGGCCCAGTTCCTGCCCTGTGCAGCCCCGTGTCCACCTGTGGAGTGAAACTGTATGGAAAACTAATGCTGTCAACTATGGAGACTGCTCTGGGCCCTCCCCCTTCTCTCTCTCTCTCTCTCTCTCTCTCTCTCTCTCTCTCTCTCTCTCTCTCTCTCTCTCTCTCTCTGTCAAAAAAAACCAAAAAAACCAAAAAACAAAAACAATAAAAATAAATCTTTTAAAAAAGAATAAAGGTTTGGAAAAGTAATACAAAAGAAAGACCCTCCATGAAAATGATGGGGAGTATTTGGGAATCAGGGGCTTGCTTCTCTGATCACCTTTTAAAATCATGCTTTGTAGGTCAGTACTTCACACACTTACCTCATGACAACAATCATATGGCTATTAAAATAAATGTTCCAAGGACTTACCCAACTCTCCTATATCAGTATCCCCAAAGGAGAAGCCTGGAACTCTGAATGTGTAACCAATACCATCGGTAACTTTTATTGTCAGAGAAGCTTCCATTCCCCTTTCAGGTAAGGCTCACCATCTTTTCCCCCAGCACTGTCCGGTGGCCTGATAGCAACATGTCTGTCCAAGAAAATATCAACTTCAGTTAACAATTAACAAAATGACTTTTTTTTTTCCAGTCCAAGGATAAAACATGACTGTATTAGACAGAGAAAATCCAAGCATACTCAACAAGCATATCATTGGAAGGATTGGATGTGCTACTGGAGAAAATATTTCAAACAATTATGTTCAGAAGGTAGAGAAACCAGACTGCCTGGCAACAGGAAGGAAGCCCATGAACTTCTTCCATTATTGAAGTAGTTATGGGTAATTCCTAAGGCCTCCAAATTCATTTCCCTCTCTCCAAGTGACTATCAAATCATCAGTAGAGGTCCCAAGAGCCATGGGGCTGACTACAGAACAATTGGATTTCTTTCAACACTTAACTTGCTGGGCTTTTCACTGACAGAACGAAGAATGGAGGTATACCACATAACACTGCCCAGTCCGAGTTGATCACACCCTTGTACTGGAAAACACTCTTTCTGTGCTATAGAGGTGTTGGTATTAATGTTTAGAATTTGAGTTGCTCATACTGTAACCATTTAGATAGCAACCTCCCATTTAGTCCACACACTTTCTGTCACCAGCTGAGTGACCACGTGACCACCTATGACTGCAGATATAAGTGGACACTTACTTGGGTATTGTGAGCCTGAACCATTGCTAATGGGTTTTTCTCCCTTTTTTGGGATCCAGATGGGTAACCTTGAAACTCATTAAAAATAAGGCTGTGGAAATATAGGATTGTTTATACAATTTTCTTCATAATTTTATCTAAATACTTTTGATAAGGGAAAGGTTCCTCTTGGAAAAGGCCTCTCTTTAAACCCTCACTTTTTTTTTTAAAACCCCACTTATTAACCTTGTGTTGTTTTTCCAGTTTCCAAACTAATTACTCTTTTTAATTAAAGGTAGCTAGTTTTTAGAATGAAATACCTCTGTCCACTATACTAGTTGATCACTATGAAATCCCTTCCCTACTTGTGAATTGTAGTCTTTTACTATTTTCTCAGCCCATGGGAAGGCAGTGTCTCAAGAATTAACAGCTAGGGGGATGCCGGATGGCTCAGTGGGTTGAGCACTAGTATTGCAGCCCCAGGATCTAAGGGTCAAATCCTGGCCCAGCCCATGTGGACCCACACCAGGGCAAGCTTCCCATATGGGAGGCTCCCAGTACAACTCCTGCCCTGGGCATGCTTCCCATATAGGAGGTCCCAGCTTGCCAGGTTCCTACCCTGTTGGGCCCTGTGTCCACCTGTGGAATGAAACTATATTGAACATTAAAGACAACAGCTATGAAGACTGCTCTGGGCTCTCACCCTCCTCTCTGTCTCTCTCTCTCTCTGTCTGTTGAAAACAATAAAAATAAACAAACAACAACAAGAACAATAATTAACAGCTAGGCAAGATGGGCCACAGACTTTGCAGGACTAATAAAAGATTTTATACTATCTCAAGGACACCATGCACCTGAGGCTCTGAGGTCTGCTTCATACATTGATACTTTTTATAACTAAGACTATTTATACTAGGTCTGTCTCTCCTGGTCTAGGGATCTTGGGAACATGGCTGATAACCCATCAAGAATTCCATCCCACCTCATTTTAGGAACTGAAGGAGACTTTCAGATGACTCCTGAGACCCCTTTCTTTTAGCTCAGATAGTGGGAGAGTTCCTTGAACCCTAATAGGTAGGAACAATGGCCATGCTCAGCAGGAAGGAGGTACAAAAAGAGACCTTCAGCCCCTCAACTTCCCACAGAGAATTATGGGGATCACATCTCCCTGGAGAGAAAGCAGGCAGGCAGTTAGAGTAGGAGGATCTCAGGGTCCCCTCCCATGAATTTCACATTTCTGAGATAATGAGCACCCTTTGCCATCATTCCAGAAGATTCTGCCCCAGACCAGATGGCTATGGAAATTAATAAATTCAATAGTGCACCAAATGGCCATGGGAAGCAATATAATCAATAGCACTTTACTCTACCAGGGTTTATACCCAGAGACCCCAGACCCAGATTCTGGAAATGAATCTTCCTGCTAAGCTAGTGCCTTGCATCATCAGAGTACACTCCCAGGGACCACTCAGTCCAGCCGCTAGAGAAGAATCTTTCTACCAAAACTGCCTGGAAATAGGGAAATAAGACCCCAAGCAGAATTATCTGTTTTTTAACACAGGTGCAAACCATTAGATAGTGTCCTTAGCCAGAATCCCAGCCTCATTGCAAAAGTTTATAATAAAATAACAATTAAGGCTTGCCACCTCCCACCCTACCCCCACCCCCACCCCCAACACACACACACACTCTCTCCATAGGTTTTTTGTATGTGTTCTGGGAAGGAACATGCACAGTGAAAAAAAAAACCTGTTGTAACGAAGCCCCTGTTCATCAAGACTGTCAATCAAAAGACCCCACGCTCAAAAGGATGTTCTCCTTACCAAAGGAAAGGCAATAAAAATCTGTTCAGCCCTTCGTAATTGGGCTTTGGAACCACCTCTTGCTCAGCCCATTTCCATCCCTTGAAAGTGCACTTTTCCTTTCTGTCTCTATCGATGAATTTTTCTTTCACTTCTGTGTATCAACATCTCACTCAATTCTTTGTTTAGGACACCATGTTGAGGAGATCCCCATTATCTGGTAACACTTTTCATATCTCTGGCCTCAGTTTTCTCACCTTTGACTAACCACCAATGCTATGTTAACCAACAGTATAAAATATTATAAAAATTAAAGATTTACTGAACAGAATATCAAAATTACTTGTCTGTATTAAATCATATCTAAACAAAAGACTTTTATTCTAGTGTGCAAATATGTATACTTTACTGTTTTTTTAATTGTTAAATTGGATTAAATGAAGCTAAATTTACAATAGGCACCTTATTTGAGTCAATAACATATTACTGGGAAGGGAAAAGTTTGTTCAAAAACCAAATACCTGAGAAGTAAATACTGCTATGTCTGTATTTGACTTTCTTTCTTAATGACACTTGAATATAAGATAAGATGCTCTTAATAATAGATTATTTGTTTTCCATAACGCTGTACTGCTGATTGGGGAAAAAGTGCTATGGAAATAGAAAATGAAAAAGAGTAATTTCTAGGTGTTACTGAGCTGTAGACAAATTTCAGAAATTGTAATGTGTAAGCCAAATAGATATTTAAATAATGCTAACAGGAATTGGTGGGCATTGCTTTGTAGATGACCATCTTTAAATTTTATAAATACTGTCCAGTCACAAAATGATCCATGGGGTTTTCTAAGGTTTCTTGACCTTTAGTCCATTTTCTCTCTTTTTTTCCCTTTAAGATTTATTTTAATGTTTTTGAATGAGACAGAAAGTGTCAGCCATGTAATATAAAAAATAGTAGCATTTATTTTTTTAAAGATTTATTTTATTGTTTTTCAATGAGACAGAAAGAGAAAGAGACAGAGAGATAGAGAGAGAAGGGGGAGGGCCCAGAGCTGTCTCCATAGTTGTACGTCATCAGTACACGGATTTGACATGGATTTGTTCCACACAGGTGAGCTGGAGATGCACAGGGAAGGAACTGGGCTGGGAGACTCCCACATGGGAGGCATGACCCCTTGAAATAGGGGCCAAACCGGAGGTGAGAACTGAACTAGAGTAAGGTGACCATACATCCTGCTTTTGGCGGGACAGTCCCGATTTTTAACAATTTGTCCCATGTTCCGCGGCGTTTTAAAAAAGTCCCGATTTTTGGAAAGA
>PVKE010042806.1:0-13596 GCA_004027555.1 Craseonycteris thonglongyai
AATGTGATGCATAGGTGATGTGATGTGGACTTGTACATCTGGAAACTATCTAATTGTTACCAATCAATGTCACCCCAATAAATTTAACAATAAAAAAAAAAAAGAAGAAGGTAAATAAAAAAAATAAAAAAATAAACAAGAGCAAGCTCATAGATACAGAAAACAGGCAAGTGGGGGTTTAGGGGTTGTGGGCAAAAATGAGTGAAGGGAGTCAAAAGGCACAAACTTCCAGTTATATCATGAATAAATCTTGAAAACATTGTTGAATGAAGCAAGAAAAACAAAACCCACTACCTATATTTGCAATGTCTTATAGTTGATATGTTGAAATAAAATTTAAATAAATCCCCACATTTTACCTGCTTAATGGAACCTTGAACTTTTTTGATGTTTATCATTAATGTTTCATCATTTCAGTAAAATCAAACCAGACTAATTCGTTTTCATACTCCTGTAAGATACTGGGATCTAAAAATAATTGAATTCTTTACTTGCAAAGATATCCTCTTATTTATAACTAAAATTACAATGTATAGACATTCAGTAGAGATAATTAATGGAAGATAAAGAACTCTTTCTACAAAAGTTCAATAAAGTGAAAATGTCATATAAAAGAAAGGCACAATATGAAAGTAAAGAAGAAACCTAGCGCACTGAGAGAAGACAAGGGACCAAGAAGTGTTCAAAGAATGTCTATGACTTAACCTCCCTGACCTCAGCACAGCAGAACTTATTTAACATTTCTTGGGCTTCAGAATATATTGTACATTGAAAGAACACAAGATAAATTATTTAGACTGTTTCAACCGAGATTGGCAAATCCCTAGCTGTCATAAATAGGGTTTAAAAGCTTGATACTGTATAAATAATTTATAGGTTCTAAACCAGAAAAGTTCTAAATTTGAAACCATGCATTGAGCAAAAGACTCAAGGCACAGAGGACCCTCTCCCTTCGGGAGCTGACAGATACTTTATAAAAAGGTCACTATCATAAATAAATGCACAATATTTCATCTCTTATTTCCTTTTTTTCAGAAATGTAAACCAAACATAGAATACTGAAGAGATATTCATAGCAATTTTTAAGTAAATAACAAAAATGCTACCTTTATGCTCTTATTTTTTTTAAGTGAACTGCATGCCAAATTACCCTGCATTTCTCTTTTTACAGGAGGATGAGGTTAATTCTGTATTTACTCAATTTCTATATCATAAAATACACCCACAACACATTGTGCTTTTAAAGTGAAGAATTATAAACCCCTTGGAAAAAAATCTGAGCACAGAATAATTCTAAAATTTTATTAAAATGTGTATCTTTTACCTTTTCTTACAACTAATATGACATGATTTTTAATGATTTGTCTCCATCAAGTGTACCCAAAGCATTAAACTAGGTTTATAAAGCAAAATCTCTGTCCTCTCACATTCATGATTTGTTGGTTTATACAATAATTCACTTAGATCACATGAAGAAAATAATATAACTGACAATCAGGTTTGGGAACAGCACATTTCATCATCAGGAAGCATACAGAAAACACATGACACCTGGTGAGAGCTGACCTGCTTTGGCACAGCCATGGCATTTTTATATCAGTCAAAATATTTTGAAAGGAAAGTAGAGAGGATTGGTTAATCTGGCGAGTATACTGAGTGGTGATCAAATAAGAACACTTCCACAGTACAAAAAAGCAAAACTACTACTATCTATGGAGTGTTCACTATGGACCTTGGCACTATGCCAAGTGCTTTACTGACCATCTGTTTGATTTAGCTTTGTCAGCAGGCAGTGAGATGTACTCCATGTGATAATGTTCCTAACACACAAGCAGCTTAATTTTTTTTTTCAAGAATGATCAAAGTAGACCTTCTAGAGTTCCTTTGCATTTAAAACCCTGCGTAACTTGGACCCAAATAACCAGACCAATCTTATCTTCCACTACTTTTCCACCTGAACCTGCTACTTCAGCAAGAGTGTCTAGCCACCATCCCCATAACAGCCCTGGGCCCCATAGCAAAGTGGTTAAGAGAGCTTTGAACTCATACTACTGGGGTTGTCTCCATACTCTATACTTCCCAGCATGTGGCTATTGCTAAGTTGCTCAGCCTTTTTAAGTTTCTTTACTTGTTAAAAATAATGGGAATAATACATTAATGAAGATAATATAATTTCTACTTCATAAGTGAGATATTCCTATAAGGTACCAGTCAAAGGCCTGGCACATAGTACCTGCTCAATAAATGTTGCCTATTCTTATTGATTTTTTTTCCTGTACTCTTCACAAAATAAACCTCACTGTTATTTTATTTTTCAATTACAACTGGCAATTTATATTATATTAGTTTCAGGCATACAGTATAATGGTTAGACATTTATATATCTTATGAAGTGATGGCCCTAATAAACCGAATAGTCATCTGGCATCATACATATTTATTGCAATATAATTGACTGTATTCCCTATGCTGTACTTTACAAACCTGTGACTATTTTGTAGCCACCAATTTGTATTTCTTAATCCATTCACCTTTTTCACCCAGCCCCCTAACCTCTCTCCCATCTAGCAACCATCAGCTTGTTCTTTGGATCTATGAGTTTCTCTTTTGTTTTTTAGATTTCACATATAAGTGAAATCATATGGCATTTGCATTTCTCTGTATGACTTATTTTACTTAGCATAATACCCTATTGGTCCATCCATGTTGTTGCAAATGGTAAGGTTTCATTCTTTTTTATGACCTAGTAATATTCTATTTTACATTATGTACCACATCTTCTTTATCCACTCTTCTATCAGTGGACACTGAGGTTGCTTCCGTAACTTGACTACTATATATAAATGTCCATTGTCTCTTTTTATAGACTTTGTTTTAAAGTCTATTTTGCTACTCCAGCTTTTCTTTTTTTTTTCATTTTAATTTGCCTAAAATATCTTTTTCTACCCCTTTCAATCTGTGTTTGTCTTTCAATCTGAAGTGGGTCTCTGGTAGGTAATATATGTATTTTCCATTCATCTACCCTATGCCTTTTGATTAGAGCATTTAATCCATTTACATTTAAAATAATTATTAGGGGAAGCCGGGATGGCTCAGTGGGTTAAGCGCTCACTTTGCAGCTCCGGGGACCAGGGATCGAATCCCAGCCCCGGCCCGTGCGGACCCATATGCTGAACTGGGAGCTCCCCCAGTTCAGTTCTCTCTGTCTCTGTATCTCTCTCTCTGTGTGTGTGTCAAAAAACAATATAAATAAATAAATAAATAAATAAAAAATTTCCCCCCCCTTGGGGGGGGAAAGAAATGCTTTTAAAATAATTAATAGGTATGTAGCAATTATTATTTATATTTTTTATCTTTTTTTTTTCTTCAAGAAGTCCCTTTAACATTTCTTGTATTACTGGTTTGGTGGTGATGAATTCCTTTAGCTTTTTCTTGTCTGAGATTATTATTGTTTTATAGCAGTATTATAAAGAAATTTGAAAACTCATGGGAACTCTCTTCTAATATTTTCTGCCATTTCAAGTAGGATATTTTTGAATGACTACCTAGTATTTACTTTATGTAATAGAATATATAGTTTTATAAATATTTCCAACCCCAGACTAATATAGAACTTTCCCAGTTTTTCTTTTTTTTACATTTTTACAATAAAACATACATGTAGGATTTTGGAGTCTGACATGAATCACTAATATTTTGTCTAGTGTCAAGTAAATAGTCAAAAATAGTCAACAGCAATAAAGTATTTCTATGTGTTTAACACTGTGGCAAGTACTTTATATGAACTATCTCATTCAATGTTCAGAAAACAATGAAGTAAGCACTGCTATTATTATCCATTTTTTCATGTGAAGAAAATGAAGCTTAGAGCACTTAGTAAATTGCCCAAAGTCACACAGTTGGTGAGTGGTGGAGTTGGGATTTGAACTAAGTTTGATGGAAGAGCTAAGGTTTTAAAGCTCTGTGCAAGGCTGCCGGGATTCTTCACTGTTGAAAACAAACAAACAAACAAAAACAAAACAAAATAGTTGGGGGAGGAGGGGACAAGGGCTCCTGCAGTGAGATCAGAGATTTTTCAGACCAAGACAGAAAGCTGCAAGTCCTACTGATAATGCTCTCTCCATGCCTATTTCAAACACTCTTATCATAAGTGATTCTGTGATGTACTAAAAGGAGAAAAGATTTGTGTTTGGGAAAGTAATGGAAATTCGGGATGTGATCTTTGTGAAAGCTCTTCTTTGAGAGAAATAGAATAATGCCTGATCTCATGGCTTAAGTGATGCTGATAACTATAAAAATTTCTTAATAATCTCTGAGGATCCATAGTTATGGTAGTGGGGATGGAATAGACAATGGGACCTGATTAGCTAACAATTATTAACTTTTTCATTATAATTATTACTGTGGTTTTATTACTATTACTGTTCCTACTTCCACTCGGGTCTTTATTCATGCCTTCTACTCCTCAGTCTCAAATCCCTGCTGTTTCCTATCACTTAAATAAATCTATCAAAATATATCCAGTCCAAACCCAGGCAGTTGTTTTTTTTTTATTTTGTTTTTGTTTTTTGACTATACTAGCTCATGATTGCTACTGGGTGCGAATTCTGATAGCCATTTTTGTCCCCTTCACTTTTCAGATTGCTAGTTGTTTGTTATATGCACTTGACTTCTCTCTCCCTATAGAAAGATTATAAATTCTTTGAGAATTGCATTATGTCTTATATGTCTCATCACCCTATCTTGTGAAAGACATAACACCCTTTAGTGTGTTTGAGTGTGATATTGTTATGTTACAGAATTACATGCTTATGACTTTGTAATAATCACAAGGGGTGTTACTTCTGCGGGACCCTGATATTGATTTTCTACTTAAAGGAGACATAACCACAACACAGCAGCACTGAGAAATCAATGAGCCTTAGAATCTTCCTCACTATTGTGACCCGCATACCAAATAAGAGAAAAAGATGGCTATACAGGTTGTGACAGAACAGGTGAGGAATGGGAGTGGGCTTGTTCTTTGAAAGGATTTAAGATTTCACTCTGAGCTTCTGAGAGAAGACATTTCAGTCACCCCATTCTTAACACAAACAATCCCAAAATGAGTAAATAGAAGAAACTAAGCCTTATTGTCCTTTAATTTATTAAGGCTTGAGACCCTTCAACATAGTGTGAATTAGGTATTACATGGCTTTCATATGAAGTATAATAGCAACAATAACACTCTTATTACTGAAGATCCCCACCTGAAAACCACAAATCAAAGAAATCAAGGTTCAAATATGTTAGTTTTTCTCTAAAAATATCACTAATTAGTATCAGAGCTTAGATGAGCATGTGGGTCTCATTTCTTGCATTATTTCTCATTGAACAACATACAAATGATCATCAAGAAAGGTTTATTTTTGGGGAAGCCGGGATGGCTCAGTGGGTTAAGCACTCACTTTGCAGCGCCGGGGACCGAGGATCGAATCCTGGCCCCGGCCCGTGCGGAACCATATGCTGAACTGGGAGCTCCCCCAGTTCAGTTCTCTCTCTGTCTCTGTCTCTGTCTCTGTCTCTCTCTCTCTGTCAAAAATAAATAAATAAAAATATATTAAAAAAAAGAAAGGTTTATTTTCATTTCATAAGACTTGACTCATTATGACATAGGCACCATTAGAGGCAATTTAGGATTATTAAAAACGGAAACAATAACAGAAAGTTCTACCACATTTCCTTCTCCCTCACCTGAGACCCTGATACTTGACTGAAAGATACAACTTCAAGAATTACTTTTTAAAAACAAATATTTTACAGATTTATTTTTACTTTAAACCTTAAGGCAAAAAGGCTGATGGAATATTTTAAGTTTTCATATAATGGCACCTAAGTGGTTCTCACTTTTTTAAAATTCCAAAATACATTTAAGTTATTTAAAAATAATTTTCTAAATGATGACATGTGCCAGAAAAGGAAAATGAGAATTATACCATGGAAAGAATCATTAAGAGGAAGAATCGACAAGAGCCGTCCATTTACATATAAGTGCTTTAAGCATGTAACTTGAGAATTAGAAACTCATAATAAAAATTAAAAGACTCTCTGGCCTGCTCTGTTTATATTAGTGTCCCTTTGCTACTTTGTCATAACAAATCCCTTTCATTAAGATTTCCCTCCAAATACTAAACTCTTCATTCACATCATTTGAGCAAATGTCCTAAGCTGCTTTGAGCTTTCCCCTCTGACACTCTTATTGAGAAGCAGGACTTAACACAGCTCAGAAACCTTCATCTGGTCCATGCCCTGGAGCTCTTTGGAACAAAGATCTTTGTCCAGATTCACCACAATGGAGTGGCCTGTTGAAATAATTGTCCCTGCCAGTCATCTCTGCATGTACTCATGAGGCAGCACTTAACCTTCTTTATAAGGTACCACCTACCCAGGCCTTTCAAAGTACTGGAGGGAATCCCTGACAAATGATAAAACACACAAACAGAATAGGCCCAAACTAGCTCTCAACGATATACATGTCCTGTAGGAAGGGAGAGAAGAAAGCATCTTATAGTGTGAGCCAATACTTACAGAAACATCATCAAAATTGTATAGATTTTCACCAAAATTGATGGCTTAATGTTTTGTAAATGCAAAGCAAAAGAATTTTTTTTTTAATATATTTTATTTATTTATTTATTTTTGACAGAGAGAGAGAGAGAGAGAGAGAGAGAGAGATACAGAGACAGAGAGAACTGAACTGGGGCAGCTCCCAGTTCAGCATATGGTTCCTCACGGGCCGGGGCCAGGATTCGATCCCCGGTCCCCGGCGCTACAAAGTGAGCACTTAACCCACTGAGCCACCCCGGCTTCCCCAGAATTATTCTAAAATAGTACAATGCCTAGATAATATTCAATAATTTTAATCATTATTTTCTTTTCCCTATTTTATTTATGCTATTATACCTATATGCTGTTGTGTTCCCCACCCGCCACACCAAAATTAATATATTGAAGTCCTTCCCCAACCCCAGTCCCCATCTGATGGTATTTGGAGATGAGGTCTTAGGAAAGCAATTAGAATGAGGTTTAAATAAGGTCTTGATTTGGGTCCTTATGATGGGATTAGTGCCCTTGTAAGAGATTCCAAAGAGCTAGTGCACACACTTTCTCACTGTCTCTCCCTCTCCCCTCAATCTCCATAAGACTTAATGAGAGACCCAGCTCTGTCTCAGTTAAAAGACCCTGTCATATAAATGCTCCATATTCTCATTTTACTGTATGTCACAAGAATTTTGTGGAACAAGATTATTATTCTTTTACTCTTATAAAAAAGGAACTCAATCCTACATATCAATTTTATTTGCCAAAGGTTACTTAGTAATATATACATACACGCACACATATACATACACACACACACACACACCATATACATAGTTATACAGAGAGAATATAAAGCTACCTAGAAAAATTTCTCTACTAGTCAAGCTTAAAATGTAATCAAGTTTTATTTTTGTCTTTTGTATTTGTGTGCATGCAAGTTTAGTTAAAGGAATGATTGCAAAATAATATGCTGGTACTCAATGTTATCTGAAGAGAACTAACCTTGTGAAACCAGAAAATGCATCTCACTACTTACACTGTTACAACCGCACATTTTTTAAGTTGTTTAAATGTATCTAACATCTTCCGATTAAAAAAAATATATATATCACCAAATATATGGTGATGGAAAGAAAGCTGACTCAAGGTGATGAACACGTATTGTAGCATATGAACGAGGTACTGTAGAATTCTACACCTGAAACCTATGTAATTTTTACTAACTAATGTCACCCTAATAAACTTAACAATAAAAAAACTCACAGAAAACAAATATACATTTCAAAGAAACTATATATTTTTTTAAATAATTCAAAACACTCTTTATAAAATAAAAGATCCTTCCAAATACATTTATGTGAAAAATCTGAGCACCCACAGGGTTTATTTTGAAGGGATAACAGGCTTGAAGAGCAGTGATAGTTTTAAACCTCCTATAAATGGATTCCATATCCTGAGGATGCAAGACCTATAGCCATCCATTAATAAAGGGAGCCTCGTGCACAGAGGTTAACTTTTCCACCTCAGGCATTATGAATTAATTCTATATCAGCATAAAGTTTCTTTTTATATTTCTTCTTTGGTGGCTTCACTCCAATGCACAGTGGGCAAAGGATGGCAGGAAGCTAAAATACTAGTGGAAGGAAAGAAAACTGAGGTGACCAGGGTCTTACTAAGTCACAAGTTCAAAAAAAATTTTTTTTTTAATTAAGAGAATCCCACTTGATCATGATGAATACTCTTTTTAGCGCATTGTTGTATTCTATTTGCTAACATTTTGTTTAGGATTTTTGCATCAGTTTTCATCAAAGATATTGGTCTATAATTCTTTTTTTTGGTATTGTACTTCCCAGGTTTTGGTATTAAGGAAACGTTGGTTTCACAGAATGAGTTGGAGAGTGTTGCCTCCTCTTGAATTTTTTTGTAGTAGTCTGAGGAGGATGGGATTAGTTTTTTTTTAAATGCTTGATAAAACTCCTTGGTTGGGGAAGCCAGAATGGCTCAGTGGGTTAAATGCTCACTTTGCAGCTTCGGGGACCAAGGATCAAGTTCTGGTCCCAGCCCGTGCGGACCCATATGCTGAACTGAAGTGTGCTTCCCATGTGTGAGGCCCCTAGTTCAATTTTTGCCCCCTAGTTCAGCCCCTGGCTCAAGAGGTCATGCTTCCCATGCAAGAGGCTCCCAGCCGTTCCCAACCTGCACAGCTCCTGTTCACCTGTGTGGAATAAAAGTATGTCAAACACTGATGATGTACAACTATGGAGACGGCTCTGGGCCCTCCCCCTTCTCTCCGTCTCTGTCAAAAACAATAAAATATAAATAAATAAATAAATAAATAAATAAATAAATAAATAAATAGCTCATTGGTAAAACCATCTGGTCCAGGACTTTTGCCTTTAGGGAGGTTGTGGATAGTTGTTTCAAGTTCTGTACTGTTGACTGTTCTACTTAGGTTATCCAGTTCTTATTAACTCAGTCTAGGTAAACTGTTTCTAGCAATCTGTGTATTTCCTCTAGAGTGTCAATTTGATGGCATAAAATCTTTCATAGTAATTTCTTATGATTGCTTGTATTTCCATAATATCAGTTGTAATTTCTCCCCTGTCATTTCTAATTTTGGGTATATGTGATTTTTCTCTTTGTCTTTTGGTAAGCCTAGCCAGTGGTTTGTCAATTTTATTGATTTTTTTCAAAGAACCAGCTCTTTGTTGCATTAATTTTATCAATTGTTTTTCTGTTCTCGATTTCATTAAGTTCTGCTTTAACTTTTATTAGTTGGTTCCTTTTGCTGGCTTTGGGTTTCCTTTGTTCATCTTTTTCTAGTTCTTTAAGATGGGATGTTTGGATGTTTACGTGTAATTTTTCTTATTTCTTGAGATAGGCCTGTAATGATATAAACTTCCCTCTTATTACTACTTTCTCTGTGTCCCAGTAATTCTGGTACTGTCATGTTTTCACAGTCATTCAATTCTATAAATTTTCTAATCTCTTGTTAACACAAGAGATTAGAAATACAGACATTTCTTCTTTATGAAGTACAGACATTTGTGACAACATGGATGGACCTTGAAACCATCTTATTAAGCGAAATAAGTCAGACTGAAAGAATCAAGAACCATATAACTTCACTTATAGGAGAAATATAAAACTGAAAGTAACAAAGAAGCAAAAACTCATGGACACAGTCAATAGTTTGGTGGTTACCTGAGGGTAAAGGGGAAGGTGGGTGGGAGAGTGGGGGGGGGTTGGGGAGTAAAAGGGGGCATTAAATATATGGTGATAGAAGGAGAGCTGATTCTGGGTGGTGAGCACATAAGGCAATACAGAGACAATTTAGAATTGTACACTTGGAACCTATATACTTTTTACTAACCAATGTCACCCCAATAAATTTAACAATAAAAAAAAAGAGAAATTGCCAATATGCATATTAATATATTCAACATCATTGGACATTATAAAAATACAAAAAAAAAAGATCAGAATAAGATACACTGTATAATAATAGAATAGCTAAAACAAAAGATTAATATTTTATCAGTATTAAGTAGGAAAAAACAGATTTATGAAAACAGTAAGAAAAAAGCTTTAAAAAACACCATCAACTTAACCTGAATGATACCTAACAAATAAAGAATCCACAATCTTTTTAATGCACATGAAACCATATGCTGGGCCATAAAACCAAACAATCCAAATGAAGTAGATTCTTGATACTGGATTTCAAGACTACTTGCTTTCAAAGCTGTAATAAACAAGACAGTTTGTTTTTGTGCAAGGCTAGGCAAATAGCTCAGTGGACTGGAACAATATGACCAGTTGATTTTCAACAAAAGTGCCAAAGGGAAAGTAAAATCTTTTCAATAAATGGTGCTGGAATAATTGGATAACAAAATGAAAAAGAGTCATCTCTCCTAATCAATACCATATATAAAAATTATATGGATTATAGACCTAAACATAAAAAAATAAAAATAAAGCTACTAAAAATATATCACATAACTTTTATAACCTTGAGGTATGTTATAAATTTTCCCTGAAAATTTATAATTTTTTCCCTGAAAAATTCAGCTATTAAAAATAATACATTATACTTTACTAAAATTAAAAATTATCTTCATCAATGAAAACCTTAAGCAATTAACAGACTGGCCACAAACTTAGAAACAAAATATTTATTGTACATACAAAGTCTGTCTGGAAAAAAATCCAGTCACTGTCACTGTAACAAGAATGGATACATGGTTGCATACTTTCCAGACAGCTCTCATATGCTTGACAAAGAACAAATAAAATGATATAAAAATTGACAATATTTAGACACTTAATAAGGTAGATATTAGAAAGATTAATAACATTAGTCACTAGGAAAATGCAAATTAAAACCACCTAAAACCATCACCTAAGACTACACACTCAGAAGAAAAACTACAATTAAAAAAGTTATCATCACCAAACTTTGATGAAAATGTAAGCATTATCCCATGTTGCCGGTGGGAGTATAAGATTTACAATGACTTTGGAAAATGATTTAACAGTTTCTCCAAAAGTTAAACAGGCAATTATCATATTGTTTAGCAATTCTACTTCAAAATATTTATCAAAGTGAAAATATACATTCTCAAAAATTCTTGCCCAAGAATATTATTAGCAGCTTTATTCATAGGAGTCAAAAGCTAAAAGCAACCCAAATATCCACCTGCAGGTAAATTAGTAAGCAAACTGGTATGTTCATACAACTGACTACTACTCAACAATAAGTAGGAATGAATTACTGACACATACTAAAGTTTGCACGAATCTCAAAAACATGTTGAGTGAAAGAGACCTGGTATGACAGAGTACATACTGTATGACTGCACTTATATTACTTTTTAGAACAGACAAAAATAATTTGTGGTGAAAAAAATTCACAACAGCCATTGCCTCAAAGATTGTGGAGATTAACTGAGAAGGAATATAAAGAAAATTTCTGGGATAATGAAAATATTCTGCATATTATTAGGCTTACATGGTTACATTATGAACATATTTGAGTTTATTAAAACTCATTGAACTGTGTGTTCCATAGTAAGCATTTAATGTTACAGAGGGAATCAAAGACTTAAGTATGATTTCCAAAACATTAAAAAGAAGAGGATTTTTGCTATAAGAAACTTCTGGTATCTACTTTCAGTATTGCTAATCAGTGGAGTAGCTCCCTATTCATGGAGTACTATCTATTATCACAATCTCTTTTTAAATATCATCCCGACTATAAAATTTGATTTTTGACCAATAACTTGAATAGTTGTTCAATACCTAACCATGAAGGAGTTAGGATATTGATCTGGTCTTCCTACCAGGCCATTGTAAACTTTAGTGAAAAAAAAAAAAACTTGTTAAACATTTCAATTGTAAAGTAAAACATGAAGACCATATATGGGATAGAAACTCCCCATAAACAATTTAAAGGTAACATTATAGTCCACACAGTAAGCACATCAATCTCTTAACCTCCTACCCAATATAAAGTATGTGGAGTGCTTCCAAAGTTTTTACATTTTAAATAATATTATTTATAATTTATTATTAAATATATAATATTTTAAATATTCTTTTAAGAACATTATGACCATCTTAGTAATGTAAATTTAAACCATAGTGGCTGCTCTTGTTAATTAAGAAATACATATTATTTCCCTAAGCCTAACACTGGTGTTTCCTCTTCAAGCAAAATTTAAATAGAATAATAAAGAAATTATTCAGATTTATGGGGAAAAATAAATAAAAGCATATTTGTACTGCAATTAACCACATTTGCTATCTATATACATTTCATTATAAACTGACATCATAGACTGACTCTACAACATTGCCTGTTAACAATTTAGATCTTTAAAATAATACATTTAAATGTAAGTTGAATAAATATCAGAGAAGAAAATAAAGATAGGAAATAGAGAAAATAAAGTTGGTAAATTGGTCAGAATTTCAAATGCCTAACCTATATAGCCAAAGCAAAGAATCAAAAGTATAGGTAGTGACAGAATTCAGAATAGTGAGAAAATAATGAGGGTTGTGAGGAAGGGAAAGGAAGGAAAGGAAAGGAAAGGAAAAGAAGAAAGAGGAAGAGAACAGGAGACTTTCCCTATGAATGATACAATGATCCCAATGTCCTAGGGATATGTTAATGTAGCCAACATCATACCCCCCACAATTACCAGAGGCTATATATAAAATGTGCCTTGAGGGATATCATCAGAACACACGATTGTCCAAAGTGATTGCTTCTTCCACACTTTTTCTTTCTGCCAAGCATGTCCCATTTTCAGAACTTAGATTATAAATTCATATATGAAAGTTCACATGTTGTAGGAAATAAGACACAATCCTTTGGCTTTTTATCCTTAAAACAACAATAACAGTACATTTAGAAGATCAACTAACTGCTTATGGATTAAGTGAGAGCACCTACTTTAGGAGCTGAGCTACAAAACACACCTATTATTAAAGTAGGTGTTGAAGAAAGAAAAGGAGCTACATAGAAAGGAAGCATATACACGTAAGACTTGGATAGTCAAAGGGCTACCACTGACCTGTGTGGTTTAGGTCATAAGGGACAGGTCCCAGGCCAGAAAAACAAAAACAAGGACCAAGGACCAATAAACCAAAAAGGAAGAGAGGAGGGAGGAGAGAAGGGGGGATAGAAGGAGGAGGAGGGAGAGAAGAAGGGAAAAAAGGAGGAGGAGGAGGGTGTGTGTACACACAGCACATGCACATGTGTGAGGGATGGAGAGAAGAGGAGGAAAAATCCATGTTTACACCACACCTCCAACAAAAGCAGTTACATAAAATGAAGAGCTAGACCTGAAAGGCAAACTTCTGTTTTTGCAAAGGAATAGTCCTGATTTTTAATTTCAGAAATAATTTATTTTGTTCACCTGACATGAATATTCTGGAGAAAAGCTTTAAGACATAATTTTCACAGAGTAATATTCCAGTGGTTGGCAATCTTTGTAAAAACTAAAAGAG
>PVKE010042807.1:0-13603 GCA_004027555.1 Craseonycteris thonglongyai
TCTGACTCTGGCCAATCTGAGCAGGCTTTTTACTAGAACACAGTGTAGCTTCGGGTACAGAACATGTATAATTTGCATGCATAAAAAGCCTGCTTGGATTGGCTGAGTTAGAGAGGCGGTCCGAGCAGCCTTGCAGTGATTGGTGCGGGATCGAGTTGGAAAATTTGTTTAGCGGCATATCCAGACGATTTTCGGGATCAAGTTGGAAAATTCGTTTAGCGGCATATCAAGACGTTTTTCAGGATATACTCGGCGTATAAGATGACCCCCGATTTTCAGTTGACTTTTTTCCGTTTCAAAAGTCATCTTATATCCTGGAAAATACAGTTTGATTATTACACTGATTTTTGTGATGGCTTCATGGGTGTATGTATATGGCCTGACCCATAAAATTTTATATATTAAAAGTGGGCAGTTTTAGGTAATCAATTGTGTATACCTCAATAAAGTTGTTTTAAAAACTAAATGTCAGAAGAAAGTTTTCTCAATTTTTAAATACATATTCTATGTTTATATACATTTTATGATACTTAAAAAGTACAAATGTTTTCCTGCTTTTTACTTACTATGTCCAGAATTTTAGTTGGATTATGAATTAAATAGGTACAGAAATGTAACTATAATTTACAATATAGTTTTTAAATGAGGAAATATGTTCTGAGTGCCAAACATCTGATTTGTTAGTATTTTTGATACACATACCTCTACTGGGAGACTTACTTTAACTTATTAATTGACCTGAACTATGGAATTCTAGATTACAAGATGTCATGGTGGTGGAGGCATAAACTTGATAACAGACAAGAAATACCTAAATAAATAAAGTCACATAAAGAGCTGATGTCAATTTTAGCACAGCATCAATATTACTTCTGAAAAAGAAGACATGGATGACAAGGAACTAGGACTGTCATATAACCAGTTCTTTGTTGGTTGTAGTCACAAGGTTTTAGTAGTCTGATAAAAAATATTCTTTATTCTAAGAATGGAGTTAGGTAGTTTTCTTTTTTTAGAATATTTACTTCTACTTTTTTATGTACTTCTAAATATACTACAGCCAAACCCATAGAAGACGTTAAAACCTAACTATAAATGTTGATAATCATCTGCCACTCTTCACTTTTCTCATTCATTAAGTCACTAAATTCTTAGTTCTCATATTTACCTTTTTATTTCCACTGCCACGGGTGTTTTTCAGGCCATATTTTTAAGACAAGTGAACTACACTGCTGCTATCACCAATGCAGCCTTATTTTGCCTTTCCAGTTTATGCTTTAATCTGCTTCTAGACTTCTGTTAAAACACAGATTATTGTATATAACTTTCTTCTCAATCATATCTTCGCAATGTCTTTGAATTATTGCACTTGCTCTGTACTTACTGCAGAAGGACTGAAGGATTTGTTTCTTTGGATTATTAGGTCTATGATTATTTATTTAAGGCACTAACAAAAACACATTTTTTTTTCTCATTTCAGTGATTTTCAGAAAAACAGGGGAAGCCGGGATGGTTCAGTGGGTTAAGCGCTCACTTTGCAGCGCCGGGGACCGAGGATCGAATCCCGGCCCCGGCCCGTGCGGAACCATATGCTGAACTGGGAGCTCCCCCAGTTCAGTTCTCTCTCTGTCTCTGTATCTCTCTCTCTCTCTGTCAAAAATAAATAAATAAAAAAATATATATTTAAAAAGAAAAAAAAAGAAAAGAAAAACAAACAAACAAACAAAAATAACGCACATAGAGCAAGAGTTTGCTATATACAAAATGGAGAGAATTTAAACATACAAAAATGTTTGCCTTTTTAGGCTTACTTGATTTAGGCTTACTTGATTTTTTTAAGTCATGTAAAGTAGTGCAGAATATATGTGGATAGAAGACTACAGTAGTCCCCTTATCCTCATGGGATACATTCCAAGACTCCCAGTGGAGGTCTACCACCTCAAATAGTACCAAATACTGCATATACTATGCACATATACACATATATATATATAAATATACACACACACACACATATATGTGTATATATATGTATGTATGTGTATATATGTGTGTGTACCAAATACTGCATATACCATGCATAGATACACACATATATATGTATGCATGCGTATATGTGTGTGTGTATACACATACATATATGTATAAACTTTTAACTTGAAGAAAGCATTTTACAGCTTCTCTTTGGCATATCTGAATTGTCAGCATCACGGCTCTTATGCTTTTAGGCCATTATTATGTAAAACAAGGGTTATTAAATATTAGTACTATATTACTAGGACAATCTAATAATCTAGACGGCTACTAAGCGACTAATAAGTAGGGAGCCTATGCAGAGTGGAGACACTGAACAAAGGGATGAATCACATCCTGATTGGGATGCAGTGGGAAGGCACAATGTTTCATCTTGCTACTAGAATGGCATGCAATTTATAAGTTATGAATTATTTCTTTCTGAAATTTTCCATTTAGTATTTTCAGATCATGGTTCACCATGGATAACAAAAACCTTGGAAAGGGAAAACCATGGATAAGAGGCAACTACTGCACAGGCAAAATGCCGGGAGAACATCAGCAGATCTTGAGCAAATATTGCTGTTATGTTCATTTAGCCCTTGCATGTGTAGCTTATGCTCTTTTAGAAATGTATAATTCATAAAAATAATGTGTTGGAACCAAATATCTTAATTAATAGGATAATTCATTTTTCTCCAAAGAGATATGAAAATCTTAAACAGTTGTTTTCATATTTAAAATTTTTATCATATTGTGGGGAAGAGAAAAAACTAACCATAATAGAAATCCAAATAATTATTTACATACATTGTACATGTATTTGATGTATGTAAAGCACATGTGTATTGTAAAAAAACTTCCAAAACATTAAGAAGTTATCAGCCTTTTGAAAGATTAGTTGCCATGCTATTTTTAACTCACTTTCAAATTACCCAGGTCCTGACCTTTATCAAAACGTCTAAATGTACTAGCACAGATGACCTTAGATCTAGTTTCAGGTTTGAAGAAATTGCATGCTTATTGACATGGAGAGTATAATTTCTAATGTGTTTTCTTTGCTGTCACAATAAAAAATATAGGCAGTAAAAAAAATCACCGTATAATATAACTGCATACAAATCATTTAATAACAACTGCATACAAATTGGTCAAAAAAATATCTCATTAATAGGTACCCTTAAGGCATCCCTAAGTTACAGTGCTGAATGTGAATTTATATAAAAACCACTGTTGCTATATTTCTGTACTTATATTAAAAATCAACCTAGTCCTATTCTTCCTAAACAAGTAGCAACATGTTCCAGCTAAACATTGATATAATAAAGTTATTTCATAAAGGTCATAGAGTTTGCATGTAGTTTTGATGACACGTTGTAGAAAAAAAGGTAACATGCAAAAAAAGCAAAAAATATCACAAATATATTTTAATTAGCCTCACAGTAGAAAGCCAACAATATACAGAGCCCATCATTTAAAAATCAGAGGTTTAAGTTTAAGTCAAAGTTCAATTCATTGACATGTTTTGAATGTTAATGGACTCATTTGTAGAACAGAGATAACAAACATATCAAATGTAATGATATAAATAAAAACTTAAGGCAGTTGCAGTACCAGACAGGCCTGCCTTCAAATCAAATTTATTAACTTAATGAGTAGATAAAAATCACCTATTAAAAATCAGATCTGTTAAATACCTATTCTAGGGACATGTACAAGTTAAAAAGTCGTTGTAAGAATTAAATTAGTGTATGAAAAGCATAATAAAAACTATATAAAAGGAAATATTTATCAGTAGTTCTCATCTGAGAAGTACTCATTCTATTTGTGATACAAAATGCTTATAATAACAATACCTTTGCTCTAAAGTTGTGAGGACAAAATGAAACCATGTGTACAGAAGGATTTGAGAAAACACAAAGCATAATGTGTATTTAGATTTTTTTTTCATGATTTATAGTTTCAAATTAAGTCAGTAACCTGTGGACACATATTCAGTAGGGCTATGTAGATATGGCTTTAATTTAACTAATTTAATGTTTTAAATATTTTATATGAAAAAAGGCACGATATTAGCAAATGATGGATATACTTGCTTAAATATGCTCTCTAATTTTAGTGTTTATATTTTAAACTTTCATAAAACTTCACCTGAAAACACAACCGTTGTGTAGCTGTGCTCATGTGCTCTTGCTCAATTTCAGAAATATATTTGCTGAAGGAAAAACAGGTAAGGATTATCCAACCTGTTGATGTTCATCACAGTGCTGTTCATGGTGGCCAAGTCATGGAAACAAGCAAAGTGCCCTTTGATAGATAACTGGATTAAAAAGCTGTGGTACGTTTACACAATAGAATATTACTTAGCTATAAGTAAAGACGAAATACTGCCATTTGCAACAACATGGATGGAAGTTGAGATCACCACGCTAAGCAAAATAAGCCAGACAGAAAAAGCTAAGAACCATATGACTTCACTCATATGTCGAATAGAAAACTGAAAGCAACAAAGAAACAAAAACTTGTGGACAGTCAACAGTGTAGTGATTACCTGATGGTGAAGGGAGAAAGGGGTGGAGGAGTAGCCAGGGGGTATCAAATATATGGTGATTGAAGAAGAACTGACTCTGGATGGTGAACACACAATGCAACACATAGACAATGTGTTGCAGAATTGTACACCTGGAAAATATTTTATAACAACCAATGTCACCCTGATAAATTTAACAATTAAAATAATAAGACAAATATCTTCATAAGGAGTTTAAGTCTAAATAGTTTAAGCCTAAATTGAATAATAAAAACTCAGTTTTTACATCATGTTGTCTGCTTTCTTTATTACCATAACAATTAAGAGACCTGAGAGTAGCCTATAATCTGCAACAACCAAACAGGTAAATTTTAACTATTTTTGATGATGTCAATGATGCAGGCATGGTTACCCTATACATGAACTTATTCAATTTGGTTGCTAAATCTTAAGGATTGTTTCTCATAATTACAAAGCATAACAAAATATTTTTTATTTTTTTAATGATATTATTATATAAATCACTGGAAGTGAAGTATTAGATTTATTGGAATATCTGTGATCATTTTTCACAGCTTCAGAAGTGGCAAAATAATTTTTCATTTCAACAAAGAATTCTAATCAACATGTTCAGAGAATAAACTTCTAGATGAGATAATTTTCTAGCTGATTTAAGCTTAATTTTTAAGAGCTTATTTTTATTAAACAAACAAACAAACAAACAGCATTTATAGATTTCCCAGGCATAATGTGACTCTTACCTTCTTAAATATAATTGATGAATATATTAGTCTTATCTTACTTGGTTAGGGCATCATTAAAACAATCAATTGTTATGACTAGCAAAAAATCAAAGGTCTCAAGGGCAAGAAAACTCTTTGAAATATGTTGAAAATATTAATCTTTTGACTTTCCATAAAATGACTTTTTTGTGTTGTTGAATTTTTGTAATCTTTTTCATTCACAGTTAAACTATCCTTCTCTAGGTGGCGAGCTTCTAAAGAGTAAGACTGTCTGTTAATCATCATAGATCTCCCCTGCCCCACTCAAGGACTTGTCTTTGATGGCTCTGGCCCCAGCAGCAACCTAGTTCACCCTAATCATTTTTTCTGAATTAATACTAATAAGCTTCCATGAGCTGGGAAATTGCCTTATCAAACTGGCAAGGACTTTGTGCGAAATTAGACTAGACTCCATGACAGTATCTTAGATATGTTTCTTAGCACATGAACCTCCTGACTTCAATACTGGCTTTCACATTCCGAGAAGCCTTCTGGATAGTTGAGGTTGACACATTAGTGAACGCATTTGTGTTCAGGAAGTTTGAGTCAGTTGAATTAGTTGCAAACATACTTGGGTTGTATGATAATTTAAATGTTACAGACACTTTGTAAATGAAACAATGCTACACAGGCAGTCTGAGTTTTGAAATATTACCACTGAAAACTAGTTTAAATAAAGCAATACATAATTCACATAGGACTAGGAATCTTTTATTACTATAACAACATTGCATGTTTCCATTTATCAAATACATCCACAACTACTTAATTTTGCCATGATTTGTAATGGAGCACAATGTTCCTTATGACTTTTTAAGACATAAGACCAAATAAAGATAGGTTTTCTTAGTGTTTCATATATAGCTTTTCAGCTTTACAGTACCAAATAAGAGCTAATACTTTCATATTGCAGAAGCTTGGAATCGATGGCCCCTGTTCCCTTATTGGACATAAGATGTAATATACCATAGGACAAGATGACAGTTGTCATTGTTTCCTCACTGTTCAGACTAAGAATCATATAGCATTATTGATTATCATCTGGATTTAGACCAACATTAGTTAATGCTAATTAACTATGAGAATAGTTAAATGCTAAACATATTCTCAATGCTAAAACAATGAGAATATTTTCTGCTTTGATAAAGTTTTAGCCTATAAAAATTACATATTATACTAGAAGATATAGTAGGATATGCATAGCATGTTTGTATGTATATAAAGAAATATATGCATGTATGCACATATATGCATATATATATTCTACTTTATCAGAAGCAATCTACATATTTAATGTTCCATTATTAAGTCACATGACAACTTTGAAGATATATTATTTTCTGCCTGACTCAATTTTTCAAACTTATTTTCTGCAACAATTTTTCTAAGTATCTGCCGCTTCAGCACCCCTGTTAAAACTAAATTGGCATACAGACATATTTAAAGTACATTAGTAATTTTTTCCATGACTTCTGAGAGATTTAATTCACAAATTCTATGAGAATAAAGAAGTGGATTCTGTACTTGCTGCTAGTACCAAAGCCTCTGTCACAGCTGAATAAAAGAGATCAAGGTTATCTGGCAATGTGTAGGTAATAGCAAGTGCAATAGTTATCCTTGCTATTTCTAGGATAACAGTTCATATTCCTTTCAGAATTTCAGTCAAATGCTGGTCTCTATGATCTAGGTGACTGGGGTTTCAGTTACTTTCTAACTTATACACTAAGTTGAGCTTTAGATTTTACTCTACAGAAACAAGGAACTATGGCCACAATATAGTAAGTAACATGAAGAGAGAAAAACATTAGAAAAACAGAGAAGACATCATTAGGAAGGACTTGGTGTGACTACTTTATTTTAATTCTATGTTTATAGAGAAATTGTAACACCATAGGTCTAATGTGATAACACTTCCTTTAGTTCCTCATACTGCAAAGGCTAAAGGCACTCTGCGTTTGTAAGGAGATAGAAACAAAGATTAATTCAACATATACAAATACTTAAAATATGCATATACATGAAACTCTTGCACATTTAAACTAGAAAATATATTTAGGAATGTTTACATTTGCAATTTCATAATAAAAAATAGAAACATGTCAAATGTTCTTCAAGAACAAAATTGATAAATTAACTTGGTATATTTGTACAATTATTATACTGCAGTAAAAGTGAATGAAGTGCAGCTATATACAACATGAATAAGTCAGTATAACAAAAATATAGAATGGAAAAGGCATGTTAAGATGACTATGATAACAGCATGTTTGCAAGGTTTCCGAAAGTATTGATACATGATCAGCCTTCTTGAAATAGCCCCTACTGTCCCTATTCTGATACATTATCACTTTCATTGCTGTTCCTAGATAGAAATTACTAAAAAATCTTGTATTTGCTCTAACTAGTAAAGTTGTAATATTTCACATTTCATATTGAATTTGCAGATAGAAAAATATGTGACAGTCAAACTTACTCATCCTTTGTTTAAGTTACATCTATCTGATGGTCAGGACTAGTTGTGGAATTTAGAAATTCAGGATTTCTATTTATTGATTTCTTTTCCTGGAATATACTTTGCAACTCTTATTTCTACACAAACTTAATGTAGTATAAAACGAATAAATATCTCCCAAGAGATAGTGAAATGTGAATGAATTGGTAATGATATTATTATCTAACTTCATTTGAATATTTATGAAAGTAACAGTAAGCACGCAACTAGTTATGTGGATTTGTTTAATTTCTTTAAGAAGTTCTTAAATTTTTAGTTTGGAATGTATACACATACACATTACATATTACCTCAGTATCCAGCACACACAGTGGATATATACATTGGTGAGTATTTGATAAATAGGTCTAAGTTGGGATCTAATCATTATATTTACTAGCTATAGTAAGCAGACAGATATCACCTACAGATTATCAATTTTTTATATAACATTACAGATTTTTCTTTGAGAGCCATTGCTTTCCTGTTAGTAGGTCACGGAGTTTGAGTGAGTTGGACACCATTCACAGCTCTAGAGATAGTCTTTTATGTGACAAAATTATCTTAATAATGCCATCATTTCCTCAATGTAATTAAAATTTAAATATGACCAAAGTGGATTCAAAGTGAAATTGAACCTTTTTTTTTGGTGGTTGAGTGAATAATTATCTTACTCCCTTTCCTGACAGTTACCTGAGCAGTCCTCCAGAGCTTTAGCAGTTATAATTTGACCAAAAGAGAAGCTAGCTGTAGGATTAAGGAGATATAAAATAGTAGAGGGCAGACTTCGAGACAAAAACTGGTCTGTAGTGACAGTATTCTTTTTAACTGATCCTAAAGACCATACACTTCGAGACTTTTTTAGCTACAAGTCAGTTAATATTTTTCTTGCTTTTTGTTTCTTATTTTTCTGTGATTATAATACTGATTCCATGGCATTGGACTTAATTTCCTTGAATCTTAGTTTCTCCTATATAAGATAGGAATTTTGGAGCCTTTACAACAATTAGAACAGTATAGAAAATAGGAGATTAATAAATGAAATGTCTTCACAATTTGAGTTCTAAAGATTCTCTAAAGTATATGTGCCAACATAATGTGAGAGTTCCAAAAAGAAGTAGCTCCATTTATAGAACAATGTTGATGTCAACTGGGTTCTATAGACAATAATTGCCATTAAACAGTGAAGTCCAAAGCTGTATAACCAAGAAATTTTCAACTGTAATTTATTTAAAACCACAAACCCCTATGGATTCCAGGTCAAGTTAACTACTTAACATTAATCAAAGCAATCAAATTAATTTGTAAACATCATTGCATCAAACAAATGAAAGTGATTTTTTTGTCCTTGGTGTTGAGAAGTTAATGTTTGATGTTTCACTACTTCCGTGAAGTAGTGAAAAACAGTTATAGCTTACATAATTAAGGAAATATTGTTCTCTGGAACCATTGGGTCTACTCCCCATAAAATATTAATGAGCTTATTTTTTTAAATTAAATAAATAAATATTCATCAAACAGTTTTTATGTACAAAATTGTGTGCTAGATGGGATGGAATACAACTATATACATCCTATAAAATCACTAGAAAACATGATTAGTACATTATTTAAATAATGGTTTAAAAAAGCAGAATAAGAAGTACAAAAAACCACATATCACCATCTTATTCTATGAAAAATTTGGATCATATTTGGTACAAATTACTTAATAGTAGTACCATACAAAATTACAATTTTATGTTTTTAAATGTACCAGAAAATATTATAAAGATAAAGAATAAATTTGAAAAAAATTAAAAGAATATTGTTTTAAACAAAGAAAACAATTTTAATGCCCAAGTTATATCTGTTTCTAATACTCTATTCTCTTTTGTGTTCCCTAAAATATTTAAATAAATCCTACACTTTAATTATAAAATTTAATATAAATGCAACCAAAACAAACAAAAGGGAATGTTAGCATTTTTATTCACCACAAAAATATTAAATTTTGTCATTATCCTATTTTTAAAAAAACCTTACTGCATTTTTTATATGTCATTCATAAAAATGTATAGCCAACCTTCAAACCTTTAAACCCTGCTCAAATGAAGTATTTCAAGGCTGTTTGTTTGCTATAGTTTAATTACTGGTATCTAGTTTTCATTCTTTGGGGGAGGATAAAAGAAAAGTAATTTCCACCAATATTTTTACTCCTATTTTTCTATAAGGATCTATAATATCTCATTACATGATAGTTCATTTTTATATCACTTTTGTATCAATTATTTTGATGGTGTTTTTTTTTTAAGTTTAGTAAATTTTGAAGTCAATTGATATAGTCTGGCAAATTTATTATTCATTTGCCAGTTTTAGTCTTTCTTTTTTGTGGCCCAAGTGTCAATATTCTTCCTGAGTAGACTGTTGGGTGATGGGAAACATAAGAATTTACCTATAATTATGGCGGTTTGTCTTCTACATTGCTAAAACACTTTCCTAAATCAGTTTATAATCAAGAGAAATTTATAATAAAAAAGAAACTAAAAGAAGTGTTTGGGGGGGTTAAAATTGACTGTTTTAGTTTCTATAAAAGTAAGTATAAAAAAATATATAGAAATTAAAGGTAAATAAAATCATCCATACTTATTAATATATGTATAGTGAAATAAAATTTTAATGTGCTATTTTCTGTAAGAAAATGAAAAAGAAATATATTCTCTGTATATGCTTCTATTTAGGGTAAATAGGTACAGGAAAGCAGATTAATTTTGTTGAAATAAATAAATATAACTTTGACAACTCTTCCAAGTGATTTCATCAACATCTTTAATATTGATTAATCACTCTTCATACCATTCTTTCTCCTCCTTTGAACTTCCCAGCTGTGCTAAAATATATTACATTTTAAATTATTAATCCTATGGAGGAAAACAATTGGAAGACATAGTTACATAATACAATTGTTGAGCCTACTCACAGTTCCTAAAAATACTCTAAATCTTAGTAAGTTTAAATTGGATCAGAACTTTTCACCACTCAATGACAAATACAGCATTGAATTTTTTTCTATTAAAATTACCCAGCAATGCTACATAAAACATGATAATTATAGTTAATATTGCTATGTGTTATATAAGAAGACTAAGAAAATAGATCCTTCTGGACTACAAAATTACAGTTGAGAAATCATCTGACAGTCTTATGGGAGTTTCTTTATAGGTAATTAACTACCTTTCTCTTTCTTCTGTTAAGATACTGTTTGTTTTTACCCTTTGGCATTTTAATTATGAACCTGATGTGGGCCTCTTTTAGTTCATCTTCTTTGAAAGTCTCTGCTCTTATTGGGCTTGTATATCTATTTACTTTGCCAAAATAGAAAATTTTTTAGTAATTATTTCTTGAAATAGATTTTTAATCCCCTCTGCCTCTCTTTTACTTCTAGTACCCCATCATGCAAATATTGGTACTCTTGATGTTGTCACCAAGGCCCTTAAAACTATCATAATTTATTTTTCTGTTCTGTATATTTTCTACTCCCTTGCTTTCCAAATCATTAATTTGAACCTCTGCTTTATCTAATTTGGTTCCACTTCATGTATTCTTCATTTCTGACTGGTTCTTTTTTATGTTTTCAATTTTTTTTTAACGTTTCTTATAGCTTTGTTGAAGTTCTCACAGATATTATCTATATTTTTCCTAAGTTCATTGAGTAGCCTTAAAACTATTTTGAACTCTGCATTTGGTATATTGCTGGCTTCCATTTTGTTTACTTTTTTTCCTAAAGTTTTGTCCTACTCTTTCATTTAGGACATATTTTTTGTATTCTTATTTTGGCTGCCTATATGTTTGTCTATACGTATTAAGTAGATCTGCTAAATTTTCCCATCTTGGCAATGTAGCCTTACATAGTAGGTATCTTGTGGGGCCCAGTTGCACAGTCTTCCTACTCAACTGAGCCGAGCGCTCCAGGTGTGTCTCTTGTGTGGGTTTGTGTACTCTCTCTTCTGTAATAGTTGAGCCTTGATTGCTGTTGGCATTTCAGTAGGTGATTTTGACCCTCAGGTTGACTTGGAGTGACTACAAAAGACAAGGTGACCTCATGGAGCAGAATTCACTTAGTGGGGCTCTGGTGCTTGTCATATTCACCTGTTGAGTATGTCATTTGTGGCACTAATTGAGTGGTTCTCTGGTTCTAAGATCTCTTAGCGGGGTCTCTGGTGCAGGCCCAGTTCAACTGCTGCCTGTGTCTGGCCTGGGGCCACCTGGAAACAGCTACAAAGTGATCTGAAATTGGTAGTTGCCTGTGTTGGGCTTGGTGGCACCTGGGAGTGGTTGGCACAAAATATTGAAAGTGATGAAAAGCAAAGACCTACAATCAAGATTGCTGTACCCAGTAAAGCTATCATTTAGAATTAAAGGAGGGATAAAGAGCTTCACAGACAAGAAAAAGTTAAGAGAGTTTATCACCACAAAACCAATACTATAAGAAAAAACTTCTTTGTAAATAAGGAAAAACAGTAAAAAATATGACTAAGAAAATATCACAAAGAAAATAAAATCTTTCGTAGACAAGGCAAACACATAATAAAAACAGTAAATCAACACAAGCTAAACTAGTACAAAGGTCATCAGGCAAAAGTAGGAAGATCACGTATAATCACAACAGTAAATTAAGGGACACATACACACGAGAAAAATATAATGATAAAAGTAAAAATGGCAGTGATTACAGAACATGCACAGACTTAAGCGACCATCAACTAAAAATATAAACATAGCTTTGTATAATTGAAATACATGGTAACCACAAACCAAAAATATAATAGATCTATAAGAAATAAAGAGAAAGGAAACCAAATGCTACACTACAGGAAGTCAACAGTATATAAGAATAGAGAACAAGAGAATAACAAAGGAAGAAAAGAGCTACAAAAACAGTCTGAAAACAATTGCCACATTTTTCCCTGTATAAGCCAATACTTTCTTCTAAAATTGTTAGACCAAAAATTGGGGGTTGTCTTATACGTGGGAGTAACTCATATGTTGATTTCTTAATGTTAGGTTAGAAAAGTAGGGGTCATCTTATATACAGGAGAGTCATATACACAAAAAAATGTGGTAATAAAATGGCAATTACTACATGCTTATCAATAATTACTTTAAATGTAAATGGACATGATGAACGGTTTAAGAGGATGTTGTACATATACATAATGGAATATTACTTGATCATGAAAAAGAATGAAGTCATCATTTGTGCCAACACAAATGGACCTAAAGTGTATTGTGCTGAGTGAGGTAGGTAGGACAGAAAAAGACAAAAACCATACAATTTCAGTTATAGATGGAATTTAGAAAACAAAATAAATAAGCAAGACAAAAGCAAACCCATAGATATAAAAAATAAACTTATCATTTCCAGATAAGAGAAGGATAGGGTAACTGGGTAAAAAAGGTGAATATATTAGGAAGTACACATTGGCAATAACAATATAGTTACAGAAACATAAAGTATAGCTTAGGACATGTAGTCGCTAACATTGTAATAACCATACATGGCGTCAGGTGAGTGCCATACACATTAGAGAATCACTTTATAAGTAACATAAATGTCCAACCATTATGATGTACACCTAAAACTAATATAATATTGAATGTCAACTGTAATTGAAAACAAAAAAGAATAAATCCTAAGTGTTCTTATCACACACACAAAAATATTTTCCTTTTTTTTGTATGTATATAATAAGTGTTAATTAAACTTATAATCATTTCACAATAATTGAAAATCAAATATTATGCTATATA
>PVKE010042808.1:0-13604 GCA_004027555.1 Craseonycteris thonglongyai
ACTGGAGAGCTTGGTGTGGAGCTGGGGTCCCTCAGTCCTCTGGGAGGAACCTCTGTGGCTGAGATTTCCCTCCTGCTTCTTGCACACTACATGGAAGTTTGGGACCAGCCCATTTTGCATCTCCACCTCTCCTACTAGTCTCAACATGGCCTCTTCTTTGTATACTTAGTCATGTTCAGCTAGACTTCAGATAGTTCTCCAAGTTGACTGTTTTATAATTTAATTGCAATTTTAATGTGTTCACAGGATTAAGAAGGCACCATGTTTATCTCTCTGTGACTGATTTTATAACTGGAAGTTTGCATTTCTTAGTCCCTTTCTCCTTTTCCACTCATCCCCCCCCAATGACCTTCCCCTCTGGGAACCATCAGTTTGTTCTCTTTATTTATAAGTTTGTTTCTTTTGTTTGTTTATTTGTTTGCCCATTTTTTTGTGTGTGTTTTAGGTTTCCACGTATAAGTGAAATCATGTATTTGTCTTTCTCTGTCCAACTTATTTCACTTAACATAATACTCTCTAAGTCTACCCATGTTGTTGCAAATGTCAAGGTTTCATTCTTTTTTTTATTGGCTGAGTAATATTCCATTGTATATATGTATCACTTATTTTTTTATCCATTTATCTGTCAATAGATACATAAATTGCTTTCATGTCTTGGCTATTGTAAATAATGCCCCAGTGAACATAGAGGTGCATATATCTTTTTAAATAATTGTTTTCCTTTTCTTCAGGTAAATACTCAGAAGTATAATTGCTGAATCATATGGTCATTTTATTTTTAATTTTTTGAGGAAACTCCATACTGTTTTTCTTAGTGGTTGCACTAGTTTACATTCACACCATCAGTGCAATAGGGTTCCCTTTTCTCCATATCCTCTCCAACACTTGTTGTTTGTTGTCTTTTTTGATAGTAGCCATCCTGGCATGTATGAGCTTATATCTCACTGTGGTCTTGATTTATATTTCTCTGGTGATTAGTAATGTTGAACATCGTTTTAAAGATTTATTTTACTGTTTTTGACAGAGAGATACAGAGACAGAGAGAGACAGAGAAAAGGCAGAGGGCCCAGAGTAGTTTCAATAGTTGTATGTCATCAGTTTTCAACATGATTTTGTTCCACACAGGTGGATGGGGGCCACAAAGGGTGGGAACTGTTCTGAAGGCTTCCAGCATGGAAGGCATGCCCCCTCAAGCCAGGGGGCTGAACTGGGGGAAGGAGGTGTGAGAACTGAACTGCGGGCCTCCCGCATGAGAAGCACACCCCAGTTCAGTATATGGGTTCACATAAGCCAGGACTGGTATTCAATCCTCAGTCCCTGGGGCTGCAAAGTGAGCACAACCTGCTGAGCCATTCTGGCTTCCCCTGACCATCTTTTTATGTGTCTGTTGACCATTTGTATGTCTTCTGCCTTAGGTACTTTAAATTTTATTTCTATTTGAGGTACATTGTAAGGTTTAGATAGTGTCCTGATATGAAAAACATCAAGTGATTAGAGATACTCATGATCTTTTTTTTTCAGAAAGGGGAATATCTAACTGAGAGGTGTGAAAGAGTAAAATCATTAATAATTCTATGAACAGGATATTTTGATAGACTGCAAATTATTTAATGTACTGCTCATATTTGGTACCTCTGTGACAATGGGCCCAATGTTTTCTGACCTTGCATCCCAAGGAAAAGACACTGAGGCATTTTTTTTTTCGAAGAATTATTTTCTCCATGAGTATCCAATTTATTTTGAAAAGTTTATGTAATTCTATAGAGTATTTGGAATTTAGAGCATTCATACATATCAGTTTAAAATCCTAAAGGCTCTATGATTCACATCCAAGATTCGGAAGTGGTATACTCTCAGAAAAAGAAAAAGTGTTGGGCTGAAATCAGACTGTATCTTAGTCTAATGCTGCTCTTTCCCATGTGACTTTGGACAAGAAACTGACTTTCCTGGTTTCCATTTCTTCATTGTCAATATAAGATTTTTTTTTTCCCTTAAATTTCTAGTCCTTAAGGCCTTGCACCAACCAAGTTGTTACTACTCTCTCTGGGGTATAAAAATAGCTATTGTGAACAGGGGCTTTAATTTTCTACTTTGTATACCTCTTTATCATTTGTAATATAATCAGCATGCATCATTTTATAATAAATGGATTTTTAAAAGAAATAGTTCAATTCTAGAATAGCATGGCTGTTGCAATGAAATTAGTATTAAACATATAAAATATTTTCAAAATTAAACATTTTCTACAAATATAAGTTAAGAGTAGGTTACCTGACCACATCAATAAGGAGATTACAAATATCATTTATTTGAATTTTCAATGAGTTGACTTTATTTATGCTATAAGGTATGTGTCCTGGAACCATTTAGGTCAGTCTTTCCCTCATTCATAATAAAGTTTCTAGGTATTGTTCTTAGAGTTCCTGCATTTATATAGCACATTATTACTTTTTGATAAAGTTAGTTGATAATTCTTTAGCTCTTTTTGCTGATGACCTTTTAAAGCTGCATAATTAAAATAAGTTGTGGTTATTGTATCGAAATCTCCATCCCATGGGCCAACAAGGCAGCACATTAATTCTCTGCATCACCCACTCTATGTGCAGTGCCGTCAGCACAAAGATATTATTCTTTGTAATTACATGAAGAAAGGGTCTATTTAGTGTTAACTGACCTTTCTGTGACTGATCAGCCTTTTCCACCAGTGAAGTAGAAATGTGTGTCATTAAAATGTGAGTAAATAGAAAACCATCTAAATCTTAAACTATTCAATTCAGGAGGTACACATGAAGAGAAAATTGTTCAGTCTTTCGCATGAAATGCTGAAAAGAGTATCAGATTTGAAAATATATTTCAAAATATTGAAAATTGTAATATAATTATTAATAAATTGTGATAATGCATAGGAATATTTAATAAGGAAATAATATGCAAATGTGTTTCTACTTAATCTTAAGCAATATTAGAAGATACATTATTAAACTCAAATATATACTCAGGATTAAAATTTAAAGTTTATTTTAAAACTAATTAATACATTAGGGGGTTACTACTGTGACTATTAGGATGCTCCCATAATTTAACTATTTAAACCATGTGTTTTAACTTGAAAAATTTATTGGGGATATAGATTACATGACACTGGTTTTGACTCTTTTTTTTAATATAATTTGTTTCTCTAGTTAGTTTTACTTTGAGGGGACATTCAATTATATTGAAGGAAACTGGATCAACTAGAAATTTGATAGCTAATATAAGTGGCATTTGTATAACAGTTCCTGAAACCATTGAGTACTTATAGGAGAAATGCTACTGTCAACGTAGATGTAATTGTTCCTTTTGGGGCGGGTGTTGGGGGACAAACAGCCACATTAATCAGGAACTTTTTAATAGTTATTAATAACAAACATTTCTGTTTATAGGCCAGATTTTCTTTGACTACAACATGTACAGGGCCCAATATATGAAATACCTTACATATCTGTTCAAAAATGGACTCTTCCTTGAAACTTAGTTGATCACTTTTACTGGAACCAAACTCTTATGGAAATACTATTATTTAGATATGTATTTTATCTTTTTTCATCTGTAATGTATTCTGATGTAGTTAGCTTTGTGAATGCCTCAATTCCATTATCTGATTGCAAACTCCTTCGGCCCTGGAATTGTATATTTTTTCATGCTGTTATCAATAATTCCTGGTCAAATATGTACACTAACCAGAGTCAAAAAAATAATAAGGAACAAGCAGGGTTAATACGAAATATTCATAAATTTTTAATAATCTTTTCTGAGTTCTGAGAGGGAGTGTCACACTGTTCACTAGTAAATTTTTGAGCAAATCTGTAGTAGCTAAATTTGTAACCATGTCAAGGATCTAAGATAAGGAGTGCTGGGGAAGCAGGGATGGCTTAGTGGGTTAAGTGCTCACTGTGCAGCGCCGGGGACTGAGGATCGAATCCCGGCCCCGGCCCTTGCGGACCCATATGCTGAACTGGGAGCTCCCCCAGTTCAGTTCTCGCTGTCTCTGTATCTCTCTCTCTCTCTCTCTCTCTCTCTCTCTCTCTCTCTGTCAAAAACAATAAAAATAAAATAAATAAATAAATGGCAAGATAAGGAGTTCTGTATGTAGTCATATATGTACACGCTGGAGTGTGGTAGCTAAAAAAGTGTTCCCCTGGATTCTGACAGGGGCAGGTTTAACTAGTGAGGTGGCATGTGTCAGGCTTCCATTGAACAGTGTTGTAAAGGTACTATTTGATCTCTCACAGTGTTCCCCATAGTGCTTTGTGTGTACAAGTTGTTCAATAAGTATTTCTTTAAAAATTGGTGAATAGAGAGCATTTTTTCAAACACAATAATACATAGCGTTTGAAGCATGTAACAATGTTGATGCAGAGGAATGACTTATTCATTTAAAAATCAAGAATGTTCAAGACTAATTATCGGAGAACTCATGTTGGACCAGAGACTGGTTTCCATGGTAGCACAGACAAGAAAGTGGGTCCTGGGAGACTTAAAACAGTTATTTGCTCCTTTGAGGCTTCAGAGTATTGACACATATCATTCTTTCAGACTTGCTCCGTAGAAACCCTTGGGAGAACCCTCATTTTCTATAGTAATTGATGTATAGATTTTAAGGGGGTAGCAATACAAAAATGCCTCTATGCACACAGTAGGTGATGTACTTAATAAAATATATGATTTCTCCTGGTCTGTTGTATTGTTAGAGAATTGGCATGTATTTTAAGCATTTATGTTCACCAGGCTAATTCCTATGAATCAAAGGGAATGCTTTTGAAGTGACAGTGTTCACAAAGACACTTGAAGCCTCCATGTCTCATTCTGAAGTCTATCCATTGTATATTCTACGAATTAGCTTTAAAATGATGCCTGTTTTAATAACATCAAAGCATCACTGAGGGTACAACTACCAATGTGGTGCCCTAAACTGGTAGAAATGTGTCAAAGGCATAAGCAGGGACAGTGAGGATTTAATGGTATGATATTTGTCGTGGAATGGGTGAGCATACATACAAGATTGCATGCTACTAAAGCATTGATGTTCAAAACAGAGCATTATCACAATGGTATGCACCAATGGGGTGCTAACTATGTGGGCACATTTCATTGTTTATACTATTAGTAAATTATGAAGTCAAGAGATAGCAGAATATATAACACAATCTATGAAAATCTAATTCACAAGTCATAGGCAACAATTTCATACTCCTAAATGATTTGACACATTCCTCTTGACTCACTTACCCAACTTTACTCATACATGTGCTAACCCATGTGGACTTCTATTCCTGCCAAATAAAATGGCTCTTCTAAGATTCAGATTACTGACTGTTTCTTCAATGAAAACTTTCCTGTCCTCACATGATAGAATCATTTCTACTTGGTAGAATCCATTTGAGATATTTCAAAAATACTTTGAATAAGCTTGTTTACATTTTGGCTTCCTGTAATCCTAGCCTGTAATCCTTGGTGGATGGGGGTCATGTCTTCTTTGTAATCCCTGAGGTAGATACAGAGCTAGCCCCATAGTGTAAACTTACTAAGGGTCTATTAAACAAATGATTAAATGAGCAAATAAGTAAATGTATTAAAAGCTATATGTAAGAATGTTCTGAAGTAAAACTGGTCAATAAATAGCAGCAATGCAAGTTTGTTTTCTCGGGATTCTGGTAGGAAGTCAATTCCCCCCAACCACAGAACTAAAGTGACTGTGGTACAGTCTATGTAAGAATGTGGACATGACAGAAGAGCCCTACCAAGAGGTAAGAAGCAAGGAACTGTTGGTAGCTAACTATCAACCAAGAATCAGGAGATGACAGATCATGAGAAAAGATTATCTGAGAGAGCCATACAAAAATCATATCAGGATAGGACAGTTAGAATTAAAAATAGGTCAAAAAATGACTACTTTCTTACAATACATAATTAAAAGAAAGATCTAGCTAGTCCCTTTGCCTGGCAAACTATATCCGAAGATGTGGTACATGTAACAGGGCTGTCCAGAAAACATCCAGCCATAAATGCCTGTATTTTTCATACTGCATGGCCAGATACTTTCTGGACAGCCCTCATACACAATGAAATATTACTCAGCCATAAGGAAAGATGAAATACTGCCATTTGCAACATCGTGGATGGACCTTGAGAATATCATGCTAGGCAAAATAAGTCAGGTGGAAAAATCTGAGAACCATATGACTTCACTCATATATGGGATGTAAAACTGAAAGCAACAAATGAACAAGACAAACAAAGTCTCATAGACATGTATAGTTTAGTGGTTACCAGAGGGAAAGAGGGCAGGTAGAAAGGATAAAGAGGATTCAAATATATGGTGACAGAAGGAGATTTGACTTTGAGTGGAAAACAGTGCAATATATAGATGATGTATTATAGATATGTACTGGTATACTTGAATCTGATATAGTTATATTTATTAACGTCACCCCAATACATTTAATAAAAAAGATTTTGAAAAAAATTCCAGTATACTAGAGTGAATTTTCTTTCTCTTCATTTTCAAATGATTTTCTGATATGAACATTGTTAAATATGCACAAGATAGAGGCAGAGGTGGGTATATGGATAGATTTTAATAAGTATAAATACAATATATATATATATACCCATATTTAAGTGATATAATGATAATATTTTGTTGCCACCTCGATGTTCCTTATTAAAATAGGTGGTTATATTATTAATAGTTATTTGGTGAAGTGAACAAATAAACTGTGTGGTTCTAAAGTGCTAAATTAATGCATTTTATAACTGGTATTCTGTTTATTCACTCATGTACTGAAAACCTGTGTACCCACTATGTCAGCTCTGCTTTTTGCAATATATCTTAAGGTTGAACAAAATGAAGGTCTCAGCCCTCGTGGAACTAACAATTTAACATTTGTTTCATGCTTTTCAAACTTAATCTTTATTTCCTAATAAACTATTGAGATAAGAAGCTGTAATATCCCTCAAATATAAAAGCTTAACACAGAATTTAAGATAATAGAGAATAAACAATCATCAAGCTATTTTTTTTTTTTTACTAAAGTTTAGATAACGTGAAAACTTACAGGTATCGGCCTTATCTCTTTTCTTATCAAGACATATTTCCAATGTTTCATCATCTTGATAATCATTAATAATGGCCATTGAATAAATTCCAATAAATCTGGCTTTGGCACATATTATGTATATTTAAACATTTTGGATGAATTTATGTATGCAAAATATTCAGAATTCTTTCTAATTATATATTCATGTGATTTTTAAAAATATACATCTTTCTCACAAGACCACAAGTTCTTGAAATTCACCATTATATCTCAGATCTTGTCATACTATAGTTACTAAATAAAAAGTTCTGAGTAATTGAAAATATAAGTAAATGAGTGAACGAATAAAATGATATTGCAAATCAACTGAGAGCGCAGTTATTTTAACCTTCAGAGATTGCAATCAAATTTTTTTTAATGATTTTAGAAACAAAATTCTTTGGAAGTTTACATTTAGCCAAGACTGTAAGAAGAAAGATTGAACTGGTAAGGCAGCTAGATTTGAATTTAAAAGCATGTGAAAGTCATCATCTTCTCTTAGTTTCTTCTTTCTTCTTACCCTTTTGCTTTATCACCAACTTTTGTGCCTTTATTAAATATCTTCTACTGTTGTTTTTTTTAAGATGTTCAGCTCTAGTGGTAGCATTATTTTCACCAATAATTACTATTCCCTCTTTGTTTCATTTGTGTGTTATAATACTATTGGTTAAAATTAAAGCAGTCAGAGTTGTGAAGTGGAACCACAGTTAAACATAAAAAAACATTTTCAGTGTTAGCAGAATACCATTATTTAAAATTAAAAAAAACTTAACCTTCATTGCACAACTGAGGGTCACTGACTTTCTGGAATAGGTAGTGAATTGGAAAATCCTTCTATATTTTCAATATTAGGAAATGATAATATAAAATATCATGACAGATATAAATGTTTTGAAGATTCATTGGTTTAACTACACAATCTGATGGCATGGTATTTACTCTATGGTGTATAAGATAAAGACTGCTGTGATACAGAAATTAAAAGTATATTTATTTGGAACTAACACTATATTACATAGTGAACAAAGCATAAAGTACCAAATATATCCCCAATTAAGTTCTGTTAAGTAGGTTTAATGCAAATCCCATCATTTTTTATCGGTTTTCTCAAATTCACTGTTTAATAGCCACCTAGCTCTTGAAAGTAGTGTAATTAAAACGTAGAATATTGTAGGGATCAGAGTTATGCTTTTGTCAAATCAAACAAACAAAAAACTCAAAATGATTCCTCTTTCTGCCTCTGAAACATTTATCAGAATCCCAAGTTAATCATTTGATGATTAGATTTTAATATTAGTCTTAAGATATCAAAAAGAATTATAACCATATTTTCAAAAGTATTTTCACCAAATAAATACATTCATAGATACTTTGCTCTCTTACTGAAAGATAATTCTATGTGATTTTAAGCAAGTTTATTAGATAGAAGTTTTTTAAGTTTTAAATTGTTGTGCATAATTAGGTCAAGGACATTTAAAATGAGTTCTAAATTTTTTATTTTGGCTTTTTGAAGAACAGTTATGACACAGTATAAATCATTAGGAATCAATACAGATACACTACATTTATGAGAAATATGTTTGTTGACCTTAATAAATCTTTAAGTGTATAAATACAGAAATATTTATATAGGCAATTTTCTGCTGAATTACATTTCCTCTATGCACATTTTTATACAGCAGTATATATATTTTTAACAACATACTAAAGGTTTGATGTAATGGCAATCACATTTTTTAATTGCTTCACACTGATTATTTTTATATCTGGTTATTTAATCATTATCATCATCATGATTAATCTGCATTTAAGTGTTTTGAAAACATTTTTCTCCTATAAGTAATGTTGTAATGAATAAAGCTCTTTTCTTAGAATAAATTCCCACAAGAGGAATTACTAGAGTAATAGGTTTGAAAATATTAAGGCTGTTTATAAATTCCATATTTTTTAAGGAGCCGGAGAAAATATTCTGTGCTAAAAACATAAAAAGAACCAGCAACTAAACTGAATTCATACATCTAATTAAAAATGACAGGTAGCCCTCAATTTGCTGATAGTTAATAATGTTGGAAAAGTTATATTCTAAGCAGTTTATATTAGATTTGACATATATTTATTTCATCATGGGAGGATGTTAAAAAGTTCTCAACTGCTCACAGTAGCAGATTTAACCTTAAATGTAGCCAAAGTATAGTAATAAGAAATAATGGCTCCCTTTGAAGATTTTCTTTTTATATTGTTTTTGACAGAGGGAGAGGGAGAATGGGGAGGGCCCAGAGCAGTCTCCATAGTTGTATGTTATTAGTTTTCTACATAGTTTCACTCCACAAGTAGGTACCAGGCTGTGGAGGGTAGGAACTGGGTGGGGGCCTCAAGCATGGGAGGCATACCTTCTTGAACCACGGTCTGAACCGTGGACCTCCCACATGAAAAGCTTGCCCCAGTTAGAAATGGTGCATATGGGTCTACATGGGCTGAGGCCGGGATTTGATCCTTGGACCCTGGGGCTGCAAGATGAGTGCTCAGCCCCAATAATGGCATCCCCAATAATGGCTCTCTTTGGATGCTTCTAAATGTCGAGTTCCTTGCTTCTGTCTTTTACTTTCCTTTTCTCTGTCTTGAGTGTCATTTGTGGGTGCCACCACTTCAAAATTTTTGGAAATAGGATTTTAAGTCCCCAAATGTCTTCTACCTATTTGAACACTGGGGCTTAAAGAAAGGAATAAGGGTGGGAAACTGGAAGAAGGTGGGATACTGAGCAGAGCCTTTCATGACTGGATACATTATGGAAGGAAGTCAGGAAAAGAGGCAGAACAAAAGTTAGAGAGATCCTGATATTAGGAGAGAAAAAAAATGCATCAAGAAAGAAAACAATTAAATTCAAGGAACGTATTTTTGTCAGTGGTAGCGTATTTTGGGGTTAATTATTTTTCTATAGTATATAATGTAATACTTTGGGTAATTCAAATGATGTAAAAATTCTAACAAAATGATTTTAATTAAATATATGTATATATTTATCTTCTAGAAAATACAAAATCAGTCACTAGAAGAAAATCTACATTTAGCTCAAGAGTATCAGAAATTACAGATGAATTTATTATCAGAAAAGGACAATTACTTCAATCTATATGATAGACAGTTATCACTTGATGCTTCAATTAGAGATAAGAAACAGGTAGGTATTTCTTATCTTTTAAAAAAAATAATGGTTTGTTTGAAATATATATTATAAAAATAAAAAGTAGTTAGTCATGGTGTCTTCAATCTGATGATGGTTCTTAATGGCAGGTTCTCTTTTTGTGAAGTTTTGTTGTATATTTTATGAACCTTTTAGAATTTAATTGTGAAAGAATATTTGAGAAACGAAAAAACTTACTTTCCAACCCTCCATTCTATACTAATTTGCTTTTAATTATTATGACCTAGAATACCAAATTTTTGTAGTCCATCGATTTACATATTTTATCATGGCCTTCAAATTTCAATTCTACCTGTAGGCAAATTCCCATGAGACACCTCTAAGTCTTCTTTGTGATGAATGGGCTTCAAATACTTATTTCTAGCTTCTTCTTAAATATGGGGTTTAATTAGAAACTTCAAGAAATAGTTAACCCGCTCTGGTTGCTGGAAATCATTGGGAATTCTAAAATATTTTTTAAATCTTCTGCAATAATAAAAGTGGATGAGTAAAACACACAATATACCAGAATAAAAATTTTTAAAAGGGAAAAGAAAGAAAGCTTCATTACTATAGTGTTAAGATGTACGCACTTCCTCTATATTCTTTTCCGGACACTCATGGACAAGAAAACTTATTTTCCTTTGAATCTTTGTTTTATTCCAGAATTTAAATTTCAAAAAATAAAGGCATGATAATTTTTAACAGTTTTTCTAGCCATAACAACTAATAGACTGCTAATGGATCCTTTCTCCTAATGCTTTCACCTATATTACTATATTATAAATTAGTATAGAATGGCAGCACAATATGTGTTCCTTATTATGAAATATTGGGAAGACGGAAGGCCGGGATTCGAGTACCAGCTCTACCAATACTAGCTCAGTGATCTTGGCAAGCAATTTACGCTTCCCAACTTCAGTTTTCTCATCTGTAAAATGGAATCTACCTCAGAAGAAAGGACTAAAAAAGATACATCCATAGTTACTTCAAAAATAAAGGAATGCTATGCAACTGTAAGTAACTATTATTATACATCCATCTGGTATGCTGTTTATAAACTCTGTATGCTTCTCATCCATCTATTATTAATACAAGTTAATGCTTCCAAATATATTGGGAAAGAGAATGTATATTTTTCTCTAAAAATGTGTGTTGAAGTAGTAGCAAGGTCAAGGTACTTCAAGAAATAAATGGGTTTGGGAAAGAATTGAGAATTCAACTATATACCAAAATCCTGGTGTTCTAAAAACATTGTGTAAGATTCAATAAAGGGTATAAATGTATCTATGGAAAATCTGTCTAGTCATTTCATGCACTTGACATTGTTATCGGGGTTAAACATATTCTATTAGTTGCTGAGAATTGAGTTGGAGAAAATAATCAGTGGCTATACTGTATTTCATTTTCTAACCAGGAGGGAAGACAAATTTTATGTATACTTAACAGTTTGTATAGAATTTTTATTGGCAAATAAGAAATCTATTAGATACCTTTATTAACAGTGAAAAACTCATGCCTTTAAGAAAGATTTATCACTTAGTATTTGCATAGTAAGAACAAAATTGCCTTTATGTCATTTTTGGACTTAAAGCAAATTTGATTCAATATCTGAGGAGTGAGACTGGTATGAGCAGACAGTGGGGTATTAGGAGGTTGGGTTTATGTTTGTGAGGGTCCTCAAACGAATTACCTCAGCACACCTGTTTCAGGGAAACTTTCAAAGATTTATTTGTATTTCCAATCATTTTTCATTTCTATTCGTCAGCAATGGAGGTCATTAAGTGCAGGCTGCCCTTGTCAGTGTCATGTAGGATCAATTTGCTGAAATGGACAGAGAGGCCTTATTGATGCTGTTAAATCTGTCAGTGAGAGATCGTATGTCATTAGTGTCTAATGTCCAGCTTACACAATGGAATTTGGCCATCAAAACTGAGAAAACTCTTTAATACTTTAGCTTATGTCCTTGATATTGCAGCATTGCCCATGTAGATAGGTTTTAGTCTTTTGACCAGTTTACTTCTAGGTACACAAAAGCACCAGTCAAGCCCTGATTCCCTTATTGAATTTTCTTGTGAGACAAAATGAATCTCGCTGCTTTAAGGAATTTTGAGTATCTTTTTTTCCTGTTTTAGAATAATTTCAATGCTTTTGAACATGCATTCTTTTGGGCATGGCAAACAATTGTACTTTAATTATGGCATTGTATAGGTAGTATTATTCTCTCTATATAAATTATACATTTTCATATTTCTCTGTTTTTTTAGGCCAAGACTAGCAAAAATAGTTTAATAGGAGTAAAACAAATTAAATATAAAGTATACTAATGTTCCCTTCCTTAACACTATTTTATGTATAGAAATGTCTCAAATGTTAGAATATTATTATTACTCTTGATGATAAAATTATGTCGGCTTCTTTTGCATGTGTTTCTTGATATTTTTCTATACTTTTAAAATTTGCAGTGATGTATATTTCCCACTTTAAAAAGCAGACGCAAACAAAAATTATTATGCAAAGTTCTTATTTGCCTTGCTCATGGGTAATGGTATAATAGAGCCCCAGTCTAAAACTTCTCAGGTCTCAAAATTTAAAATAACACTAAATAAAAATGAAGGGAAAACATCAGAAAAAGGATTGTACATCAATGTGAAATGTTTTCATTATTTTCATTAAGAACTTTCAAATCCATTTTTCATATTTTCTTAATTAAAAATCTATAAGTACAATGATAGAAATCACCATGTATTTGTTTCAGTTGCTTTATCAAGATCTTCAGTCCTGCAAAGAAACTTCAGCTGAACAAGCATGTATGTGTTGTGTTCTATTGGCAGAAAATAAGATCTCTTTCAAAAGTGGTTAAAATATGTCTTTAATTATTTTGCAAACCATTTGAAAAGCTTAGCTTTGCCTACTCCAGTTCACAGTGCTTGCAAAACAAACACTTATGTTGGCCAGGTATATGTGCCATGCAATTTGCAAATATTATCTTTGTAATGATCCTCAGTAATTCTGGAAAATTTTCTATTATTATTATTATTTATTGTCAGTAACATATTCAATATAAGATATGCAAAAACTGAGTATGTCATGAGGTCATCCAAGCAGAGGGAGACTGACTGAGATAAAGACTCAATCTCAGAATTTTCTTACATGCAACTCATTTCATAATTATGACACTACCTCTCTCCTATAGCATTACTAAACAGCCCTATACATGTCACATGCAGTTTTTTAAAGCACATAAAAATGACATAAATCATTTATTATGTTTATAGTGTCCAATTGAAACAGATTTTTTGAAT
>PVKE010042809.1:0-13603 GCA_004027555.1 Craseonycteris thonglongyai
GAAATCCAAAAAGTAATTGAAGATTTTGAGGTAAGATTCCAGGATTTTGAAAAAATTAAAGAAATTGTGGAATTTATATCTTTTCCTTTTAAAAAAGATTTAAGTGTGAAACGCATTAGCCAAAAAATTTCAGACATATTTCATATGGATCAAAAGGCGTTAGAAAATGAAATTATAATTTTACAAACTGACTTAATCTTACAAGCCAGAAAATTTGAAGAAGATTTTTGGAAATATGTCAACCGAGAAAAATATCCCAGTATCACCAAATGTAGCAAATACATCTATTCTTGTTTCGGATCTACATACCTATACGAATCGGCATTTTCATACTTGAAGCTAACAAAGACTGAACAACGTTCTGTCCTGACCGATTCCCATACTGAAGACTCATTATTATTATCTTTGTCAGGATATACACCTAATTATGATTCCTTAGTTAGAGACATGCAAACTCAGTCTTCCCATTAATGTTAAGGCAACAAAGTAAATTCTAAATCTGTCTTTATCTGTAGCTACTTTGAATTAATAAATATTGTTAATCATTATCCATGTTCTTTTAATTCCCCTGGACGTGAGTTATTTGGCCCTTTAAATAGTTATGTTGTTGTTTTTTACGTTGGTAGATAAGCTGTATATCTATATTTCAGTACGAGGTGTACTCAGCGAGCTATTGATAGATTAGCAAAAAGTAAGTCATATTATTCTTTCATGATAAATTTTCCTGGCCCAAAACAAAAACACTAAAGTGAAATATTGAAATCAAATTATCAGCCATACTGTGCATTTTTATACCAACTTTTTCATATTTATGAACAAATAGTACAACAACTTATACATTGCACTTGATAAAAAAATTAAATTGCATTTTAAATTAGTAAAAATCTATCTTGAAAAAGTGTTGAAAAATCGAATTTTTTAGGTACCACATGTACGGAATGCTGCTATTAAAAGTTGGGTCTGGAAATTTATTTTCTTCATGAGCCTATATCTCGAAAACTTAATAAGTGATTTAAAAAATAAAAAATAGTTTTGAACATATATTTTACTTACCTACCCATACCTCGCTGGAATGCACCTTATACTGAAACACAGTGTATAAACATAGTATGCATTTCACACCCCTTCCTCCCCCTTAGACTATGCCTATGAGAAGTCGATCACGACACACTTTTAAGATAAAAAGTAGATCTTATATACAGAAAAGTTGGCCACCCCTGCTCTATACAACTAATAAAATCTCACGTTTTCCCTCTCAGTGCAATGGTAAAAACCAGGATTAAAAAAATAAATCAGAAATAATGCTGTTGGAAATATGGCAACAATATAACTATTATCATTTTTATATACAAAGTGCTTATATAGTTAAAAAGCCCAAGAGTACAAATTAAACAATGATTATAATTAATTAGAATTTAGGGATTACTGGATATCAATAAATGCATCAAAAAGACTTTCATTTATACCAAACAAACTTAGTTATAAAAACATGTAAATAAAACGATTTTTATAATAAAAAATTAATGACCCTGACATAAAAGTGTGAGAAGCATAGAAGAGAGTGTATATATACAGTTGTATTTGATAGAAGTTAAATTAAATCACTACATAAATTTGGAAAGAACTGATACCTATAGAAAAAAATGAACATTTTCCCTAAATTTATATATAAATTTCATAGTTTTAATTAAATATACTAAGATTTATTTTTTGACAAAGACCCAAGTTTTTTGAAGTTTGGATAGAAGAATAAACTGACAAGATATGAAAAAAGCTTTAAATAGAATTACATATAATTCTATTTGTCTTATAATAAGGTATATTATATAATTGTCATAAATAGGATATATTATTAAATAATAGTAACTAAAAGGGTGTTTTGATACAAACTTGACAAAAACCAATGAAAAAATTAGGCCAAACAGACTCTAATACATAAAAGGTGTGATCAAAAAATATGGTGCATATTTAAATAAAAAAAATTTACAGTAGAAGACACAGTACCATTAACCACCTTCAAAATACTCCCCCTTGCTTTGAACACACTTATCCCACCATTGTTGTCACTTCCTGAAGCACTCTGGAAGTCCTCTTTTGTGAGTGTCTTTAGTTGCACTATCATGACTGCCTCTATGTCCTGAACCAATTCAAAACATTTACCTTTCATGGTCATTTTGACTTTGGGGAAGAGCGAGAAGTTGTATAGTGCCAGAATTGATGAATAAAGTGGATGAGGACACACTGTAATATTTTTATTTGACAGATATGTGTGTTAAAGCATTGTTTGTGATCCATGGTGTGGTACACTTTAAAACACATCTTCTCTCAACTGTAGCTCACAACTGACTGACTGTACTGAATAAGTTGAAACTTATCACACACTGTTACTAAGGTTCTACACACCACTTCCTATTTTAAGAGCCCTGCTTTTCTGTTGAGTGATACTTGGAAGTAGCATTTATTATTATTGTATTTTTGATCATTTTTTGTATATATAAATGTAATAGATGATTAAGGTAGGCATCATAAGTAAGTGTAGAATTTAGGTTTTTAGTAACTAATTAAGTAAAATTGGCTAGAAATGTTTTTAAAAGTAGTTTAGATTCTTATACATAGACATGGTACTGTAGAGTTGTATAATTGAAACCTATGTAATTTTTACTAACCTCATGAATTTAACTATGAAACAAATTAAAAAAAGAAAACAAAAATGTAACCATCCTAGAGTCAAATTAAAATGATTAAGCTATAGAAAATTAGAATACGTACAGCAACAGTTACCTATATGTATAAGTACTTTCTAAGCTTAAATTGATTTAAAAAATTACACAAAAACTATTGAATGGGTTTATCTAAGAAAAGAAAATATTTTCTGTAAAAAAAGTTAAAACCCTAAAATAAAAGGCAGTTAGAAAACTAGATAAAACAATGGGCATACACATGTATATATGATAAAGAACTAATATCTTTACTATATTAAAAAAACAGTAAATGACAGAAAAAACCAGTTAATATAAATTGGCAAAAAAAAAATTATTTACAAAGTACTGGAAGAGACTGGATAAGAAAATACAATGGGAGAGAAAATGTTTGTACTCTGTATAGTCAGAGAGATGAAAAATAAAAGAAGAATAAAAAGCTCTTATATTTTTATTACATTATAAATAATAACTGATTTTAGGAGGAGTACTTGTCATTAGCTCTGGTGTAAATTAGAAACTTATGCAACTAAGCAAAATACAACAAGATCTTAAACAAAGAAGGCCTTTGAAGTGGAAACATGGCTTAAGGAAATCTGGCCTGAAGCAAGAACACTAAGACACCAAAAGCACCAGCAACAAAAGCAAGAATAGACAAGCAGAACAACATCGAATCAGAAAGCTTCTGCATAGCAAAGGAAACAGTAAAAAATAGTAAAAAGGCAACCTACAGAATGAAAGAAAATATTTGCAAACCATATATATGAGAAGGGGTTAATATCCCCAAATATAAGAAGCTCCTGAAATACAATGACCCCCCCCCCCAAAAAAAATGCAGTTTAAAAAACGAGTAAAGAAGTTAAATAGGTATTTCTTCAAAAAAGACATACAGATGGCCAACAGGTATATGAAAAGATACTCAACATCACTAATCATCAAGAAAATGGAAATCAAAATCATTGTGAGATATCTCACATTGCTTAGGATGGCTATTAAATAAATGTTGATGAGAATATGAACAAATTAGAGCCAATTTACAATGTTTGTGGGAATATAAATTGGTGTGGCCACTATAGAAACTAGTATGGAGTTTTCTCAAAAGTTAAAAATAGAACTATCATATGATCCATCAACGCTACTTAAGAAACTAGTATCTTGAAAAGATATATGCAATCCCATGTTCACTGCACACAATTCACAGTAGCTAAGATATGTGAAAAACTTAAATGTCCATCAACAGATGAATGGATATAAACAATATGTGGTATATACACACAATGAAGTATTATTCAGCTTAAACAAGAAGGAACTCTGCCATGATGAAGTAATTACTTGAGCTAAAGCCAACAGAGTGAAATATTCGATGATGGAAGGAGAACTGACTGGGTGGTGCATACACAAGGCAATAATGTATTATAGAAACGTACACTTGAAACCTACATAATTTTATAATTGTCACCCCAATAAATTAATAAAAATTAAAATAGAGAAGAAGGAAATCTTGCTATATGTGACAACACAGGTGAAACTGGAGGACATTATGCTAAGTGAAATAAGGCAGTCACAAGACGAATGCCGACCAATTCCGCTTATATGAGGAATCTAAAATAGCCAGATTCTTAGACACAGTATAATGGTGGTTGACAGGGTTTGAGGGGACAGGAAATGGGGAGTTGATGTTTAACAAGTATAATGTTTCAGTTATGCTCTAGAGCAGGGGTGTCAAGCTGGCGGCCCGTAGGCTGCATGTGGCTTCTGAGGTAATTTTTTTGTGACCCACGATGCTGTGAAATAAAATGAAAATAGAAAAAATTGTTATGAAGAAAATAGTGCTTAGGGGAGATCGAGGCAATACTGTACACACAATTCCCTCATTAACCCTTTAACTACTAAAGACGAGTATGCACGTGGCCTAGTGCTTTGCATGGGGGCCTGTGGGCGTGTATAAACACGCTGCCTCAGTTCTGGCGGCATTTCTAAATGTGATGTGGCCCTCGTGAATCTTGCCTGTTGCACCAAAATGGCCCGTGTTTTAATTGAGTTTGACATCCTGCTCTAGAGGATAACCAATAAATTATATTTACAATAAAAATTTCTTTGTTATTATTTTCCTTAATTAACCCCATTCTTGGTGGTTATACTTTAAAAGTTGAGGAAACAAAATGTCTTTTTGAATTCTCCAACTTCTTCCCTTTACAGTTTGTCTCCACAAGGAAATATCAAGTGAACCAACTGTAAGTAATCTTTGGTCAGGCAGTCAGGTCTTTTGGGAAAGAAGTTTCAGACCTATGGGTTTGAAGAGTGGCAAACTACATCCTGCAGCCTGGCTCACGATGTGAATGCCTTGCAAACATCCCATGCAATGAGCTCCTTAGGACGGAACATTCCAAAGACACTTGGTCCACTTTGGCACACTTCAGCCCAAAGATGAAAACTCATTCTCATGGTCCCCTCTGAAGGTCCTTCAGCTCAGTTCCCTGGGACAGGGCAGGGCTAAGTGTTGGTGAAATTGGATTTGTTAATTGGAGGCTGGTGAAACAATAGGACATTTTCCATCTTGGATTTACTGACACACAGATTATTTTCACTAGAGTGATATATAGATTAGGGGAAAAAACTCTGAATTGAATTTATTTTGCTGTACATCTACCAGCTTATCACTACTGCTGTGAGAGAAAGCTTCAATAAATAATGGTCAGGGAAAATTCCTGTACTTTCAGGCTGCACTTTCAGCTGGTCTCTTGAGGGAAAGATGTTAATAAATCCTTTAATGGGGTGGGGAGGAGAGGACACATCCCTGTTACATCAAACATTAATTTAAAAGTTGATCATGGCAGTTCAGTACCAAACCCGCTTCTTGTCTCCTGAAATGTATGTCCTTACAGCTGATTTTATTTTTTTCAATCACAGAGAACTACAATGAGTACTGACAAAATTCCTTTTTGTTTATACTCAGAAGGGTTTCAGGCTCTTAAAAACCCAATTTTTATGTCATATATACTTTCTCATATACACATCACCATAAAACTATAAGTATTGTTCACAGTGGCCAAGTCATAGAAACAACCAAAGTGTCCTTTGATAGATGACTGGATAAAGAAGTTGTGGTATATTTACACAATGGAATACTACTCAGCAATAAGAAAAGATGAAATACAGTAATTTGTGACAACATGGATGGACTTTGAAAACATCTTATTAAGTGAAATAAGTCAGACTGAAAAAAATCAAGAAACCTATGACCTCACTTATAGGTAAAATATAAAACTGAAAGTAACAAAGAAGCAAAAACTCATGGACACAGTCAATAGTTTAGTGGTTACCTGAGGGTAAAGGGGGAGTAGGGTGGGAGAGTAGGGGTAGTAGGAAAGTATGGAGGGGACATCAAATATATGGTGTTGGTAATAGAATTGACTCGGCGGTGAGCATATAATGCAATACATAGACAATGTTATGTAGAATTGTACACTTGGAACCTATGTAATTTTTTTCAACCAATGTCACCCCAATAAATTTGAAAATTAAAAAAAAATCAAGCTGTATATAAGAATCTGTGATCACACAGCCTTTGTAGAAACATGGAAGTTGCTTTGTTTGGGGGTTTTGGAGATTTCTTCATGTTGTGAAATGTCTATTTTTCCATATTTACAGCCTCCATAGCTCCCTGATCCTGTGGGAGAGATCAGCTCTGAAAGAAGGAAATTGATATTTGGCTTTCAATTATCCATCTTCTTTCCTTTTCTCTCATTTCTGTTTTTTTTCCTCCTGTGTGTCATTTCTATACACACACATATACACACACCACACAGACATCACACATACACAAATATACACACAAACACAAAACATACACTGTACACACACACACACCATGCACATACTCATAGACATCATACATATGCATATAGACATCATGTATATATACACATAGACATCATGTACATATACAAAGACACCACATGTAGATATCACACACCCACAACACCAAATAGACACATACACTACACACATACACCATTCACACACTCAGACACACACATGAACATACATGTGAGTAAACCTTAGATTTAGTTTTTTGCTGTATACTAATGGCTTTTACTGATAATTTGTATGTTATTGTGACATTAATGCAGTATTATTAGTTGGCAATATTGATATCATCTGAGAGCTCTTATAGGTGTGGATCACACATTGTTTTCTCCAGACCTCTCTGGTTCAATGTGAACTAATGCAAACTGTCATTCTTATTGGAGTATTGTAACTAATCAAGAGGCAGGACTATAAACATACACACATGTTGAAATATGGAATAACTGAGTAAGTAAACCTGACTACATGGCGACTCTATTTTGTTACAGTTAATGTCCAGTAACCAGGGTTCTAGTGAATTTGCAAATTCTTTCTAGTTTAATTCATTATAGAAAAACATGCTTGAGCCTTTACGTAAAGAATGCAAGATACATAGAATATAAGATCATTTGTGAAATTCAAACTGAGTGTTAACTTATTATCACAAGTAAAATTAAGAAGAATCATCTCATTTAAAACATTATTACTGTTCTTGGTTAAGGAAGGCTAAAAAGGAACCTGAGAAATAAATGTGTTGGTGGCAGGCTATAATAGAAAGTGCTTGGAAAATATCCAACCTCTTCTAATAATAATAACTATAAATTCTTAAATTGTAGGAAAGGGTATAATGTAATGTAAAATGAGGGAGGTATAAATATTAACATCAGAAAAGAAAAGCAATATGTGAAATCAAATGTAGTCTTTACTTAGTATTTGCTAGAGATTGATTCCAGGATCCCACTTGGATACCAAAATCCAAGGATGCTCAAGTCCCTTATGCGAAATGACATAGTATTTTCATATAATGTATGCACGTCCTCTCATATACTTTTTTAATCTTTGATAATTTATTTGTATTTACCATTAACATACGATATCATATTGGTTTCAGGTGTAAAACACCATAGTGATTAGACATTTATGTACCTCATGAAGTGATAGCACCAATGAGTCTATTACCCACCTGACACTATCCAGTTTTTACAGTATTATTTATTATATTCTCCACATTGTACTTGACTATTTTGTAACTACCAATTTGTACATCTTAATCTCTTCATTTGTATTACCCAATCCCTCAACCCCCCTCCCATCTAGTAATGACTTTGTTCTGTATCTATGAGTCTGCTTCTGTTTATCTTGTTCTTTATATTCCACATATATGCGAGATCATATGATATTTATCTTCCTAAGTCTGACCTATTTCACTTACCATAATACCCTCTAGGTCCATGCATATTGTTGCAAATGGTAAGATTTCTTCTTTTATATTTTTTATGGCAGAGTGATATTCCGTTGTATATACAGGCACTCCTCACTTAATGACTGAGTTCTGTTCCTACAACTAGATCATTAAACGAATTGGTTGATAAGTGAAGAGCTTAAATATGGATGTCTTGTGGTGTGTTATGGCACCATAGCATATGTATTTTTCAATTAATATAATGCTGCACCACACTTAAAACAAAATATATAGTGTTGTGTGATTGCCAATGCTTTGTGTAGTGAATGTTAAGTGACTGCAGGAATGAGATAAAGACTGGAAAAGGGGATTTCTGAAACTCAAATGAACTGAGAAAGGGAGATTACCTGAGCTGGAGAACTGTTGTAAGTCCCAATGGTTGTTAAACAGGTAGGTAATTAAATGGGTAGATTGTTAAGTGGGGTAATGGCTGTATGTACCCCTTCTTTATCAATTGTCTATTGAGAAGCATTTTGGTTGTTTCCATATCTTGGGTCTTGACAATAGCACTGCAGTGAAAATAGGGTGCATATATATTTTAGAATCAGTGTATTGGATTTCTTTAGATAAATACCCAAGAGTGGAATTGCTGGGTCATAAGGTAGTTTTACTTATAATTTTTTGAGTAACTCTACTGTTTTTCATAGTGGCTACCAAGTTGCTATCCCACCACAAAACCCAAGGGTTTCCTTTTCTCCACATTTTTGCCAATGCTTGTTGATTTATTGATGATGATCATTCAGATGTGAGAGGATATCCCATTGTGTGTGTGTGTTTTAAAGATATATTTTATTGTTTGAGAAAAGGTGAGAGAGAGAGAGAGAGAGAGAGAGAGAGAGAGAGAGAGAGAGAGAGAGAGAGAGAGAGAGAAAGAGAGAAAGAGAGAAAGAGAGAAAGAGAGAAGCAGGGAGGGCCCAGAGCAGCCTCCATAGTTGTACATCTTAGTTCTGACATAGTTTCACTCCACACAGGTGGATGTGGGGCCGTGCAGGACAGGAACCAAACCAGGGGCCTCAGAGGGGAGAACATTTGTTGCTATCCTGGCAGTTACCAGTTGTGCCACAGTTCCCCATATGGGGTTATGCCTGGGCTGGGGCCAGGATTCAATCCCCAGACCTTGCAGTTGCAAGGCAAGCACTCAACCTGTTGAGCTAACCCAGCATCTCCTCATTATGGTTTTAATTTGCTTTTTTCTGGTGATTAGTGATGTTGAGCATCTTTTCATATGTCTGTTGGTCATCTGTATGTTCTTTTTTGGAGAAATGTCTGTTTAGGACCTCTACCCTTTTGTTAATTGGATTCGTTTGTTTGTTTGGTTTTTTTTTTTTGGTATTGAGTTGTATGAGGTTTTTATAGTTTTTCATAATAACCTCTTATCATATACGAAGATGTCATTGGCAAATATCTTCTATTCAGTAGAATGTTTTTTCATTTTATTGATGGTTTTCTTGGTTGCAAAAGCTTTTTAGTTTGATATAGTCCTATTTTTAAATGTTTTCTTTTGTTTCCCTTGCCTGATATCAGTAATGTCAGTAAGATCAGTAAACAGATTACTAAAGGCAATGTCTGAGAGTTTACTGCCTATGTTTTTTACTAGGAGTTTTATGGTTTTAGGTCTTACATTTAAGTCTTTCATCCATTTTGAGTTTATTCTTGTAAATGCAGTAAGAAGTTGAACCAGTTTTATTTTAATATTTTTTGCATGAATTTGTCCAGTTTTCCCAGCACTGTTTATTGAATAGATTGTCTTTACCCCAGTATATATTGTTGCTTTTTTGGTTGTAGATTAAAAAGACCATGTAGTCATGAGTTTATTTCTTGGCTCTCTATTTTTTTTTCATTGATTATATATCTGTTTTTATGCCGATGTCATGATGTTTTGATTACTATGGCCTTGCAGATAGTTTTATAACAGGTAGTGTGATACCTCCAACTTTATATATATTTTTTAAGATTACTTTGGCTATTTGGGGTCTTTTATGGTTCCATATATAATTTTTTTTAAAGATTTTATTGTTTTTGACAGAAAGAGAGAGATACAGAGACAGAGAGAAAGGGAGGGCCCAGAACAGTCTCCATAGTTGCATATCATTGGTTTTTCCACATAGTTTCATTCCACAGGTGGGCGTGGGGCTGCACAGGGCAGGAACTGGGCCGCAGTCTTGCCCCAGTGAGAACTGAACTGGGGGCACTCCCCAGTTCAGCATATGGGTCCGCACAGGCCAGAGCTGGATTTGATCCTCGGTCCCGGGGCTGCAAAGTGAGCGCTTAACCCACCGAGCCATCCCGGCTTCCCCATGTTCTATATAAATTTTAGAATTATTCTTTCTAGTTTTATGTAAAATGCCATTGCTATTTTAATAGTGATTGCATTGAATTTATAGATTGCTCTAGGTTGTATGGACATTTTAACTATATAAATTCTTATTCATGGGCATGGTATATGTTTCCATTTTTTAAAATCTTCTTTTATTTTTCTCTTCAATGTCTTATTATTTTCTGAGTACAGGTTTATTGCTTCACTTGTTAAATTTATTCCTATGTATTTTATTTTTTATCCAATGATAAATGGAATTATTTTGTTAATTTATATTTCTGATAGTTCATTATTGGTATATAAAAATGCAACCAACTCCCGAATATTAATTTTGTATCCTGCTATTTTATTGAGTTAATTTATTAGTTCTAATAGCTTTTAGGTGAAATATTTATGATCTTCTCTATATAGTATTATGTCATCTTAAAATAACAGTTTTATTTCTTTCTTTTCAATTTGGATACCATTTATTTCTTTTTCTTTTCTGATTGCTGTGGCTAGGACTTCCAGTACTACGTTGAGTAAAAGTGGACGTTCTTACCTGATTTCTGTTCTCAAGGAGAATGCTTTTAGTTTTCTCAAGTAGGCAAGGTATTAGCTGTGGCTTTGTCTAACACAGCCTTCATTATGAACAGATGTTGCCTTGATTCCAACTTTGCCAAGACTTTATCATAAATGGATTCTATGTTTTGTCAAAACCTTTTATGCATCTGTTGATATGAACATATAATGAATATTTTTCAACTTGTTTATGTGGTATATCACACAATTGGTTTGCAGATATTGAACCCACCTTGAAGCCCAGAAATAAATCTCACTTGCTCATGATGTATGATTTTTTTAATGTATTACTGAATTTGGTTTGCTAATATTTTGTTGAGGACTTTTGCATTTATGTTTATTAGGTATATTGGCTTGTAGGTTCCTTATTTTGTAGTTTCTTTGTCTGATTTGGTATCAGGGTAATGATGGCCTTGTAGAATGAGTTTGAGAGCATCTGGGCTTCTTGAATATGTTGACATAGTTTTAGAATAGTTTTAATTCTTTTTTGAATATTTAGTAAAATTCACCTGCAAAGCCATCTGGTTCAGGATTTTTGTTGTTGTTGGGAGTATTTATATTAGTGATTTGATTTAGTTAGTAGTAATTGGTCTGTTCAGGTTTTCTGTTTCTTTTTGATTCAGTCTTAACAGATTATATGTTCTCAGGAATTCATCTATTACTTCCTGATTGTCTAATTTGCTGGCGTATAAGTACACATAGTATTTTCTTGATACTTTTTGTATTTCTTTGGTGCTGTTGTCACTTTTCTTGTTTAATTTCTGATTTTATTTATTTGGGGTCCTCTTTCTTTCTCTCCATTTATTTTATTTTGTTTTTTTGATAAAGGTTTATCAATTTTGTTTATCTTTTCAAAGAACCAGCTTTGGTTTCATTGATGTTTTGTATTTTTTTTTTTTAAGACTTTTATTTATTGCTGCTTTGATCTTTATTATTTTCTTCCTTCTATTCACTTTGGCTTTGTTTATTGTTCTTTTTCCATTTCTTTTAAGTATAAAGTTAGATTGTTTATTTGAGATTTTTCTTGTGTCATGATGTAGGCCTGTATTCCTATAAATTTTCCTTTTAGGACTGCTTTTGCTGTGTCCCATAGATTTGGAGTCATGGTATTTTCATTTTATTTGTCTCAAGGTAATTTTTGATTTCTTCCTTGATCTCATTGTTAACCCATTCATTGTTTAGTAGCATGCTATTTAGCCTCCATGTGTTTGTGTGTTTTCAGATTTTTTCTTGTAATTGATTTCTACCATCCAACCAGAGAAGATGCCTGATATAACTTCAACCTTCTTAAATTTAGTGAGACTTGTTTTATGAGCTAACATCTTGTTTACCTTTGAAAATGTTCCACGTGCACTTGAAAAAAAATGTATATGCTCTAAAAATGTTCTAAACATCTCAATTAAATTCATCTATTCTTATGTGTTATTTAAGGCTTCTGTTTCTTTGTTGATTTCTGTTTTTAAGATCTGTCCATTGGTGTCAATGGGGTGTTACAGTCCCCTACTATATTGTATTACTATAGATTGCTCCTTTTATATTGGTCAATATATATTTTTTCATGTATTTAGTTGCTCCTATGTTGGGTACATAGATTTTACTAGGGTTATGCACTCTTGTAAGATTAATCCCTCAGTATTATGTAATATTTTGTCTCATTATTTTGTTCTAAAGTCTATTTAGTCTGATATAAATATTGCTATCCCAGCTATATTTAGTTTCCATTTGTGCGAAATATCTTTTCCATTTCTTAATTTCAGTCTATGTGTGTTTTTTGATCTGACTTAGGTCTCTTGTAGACAGTGTATGTGTGGTTCTTGTTTTCTAATCCATTCAGCTACCTTATGACTTTTGATTGGAGCACTTACTGCATTTATACTTAAAATGATTATTGATAGGCAAGTAGTTATTGTCATTTTATTATTCATCTTTTTAATCTTTTTTTTCTTTGTATTCTTCTTCTTTTACTTAAACAATTCCTTGTAACATTTTTTTATAATACTGGCTTGGTGGTAATGAATTCCTTAGTTTTTTCCTGTCTGGGATGCTCTTCATCTCTCTTTCAATTATCAATCATAGACTTGCTGGGTTGAGGAGTCTTGGTTGTAGGCCTCTGCTTTTCATCTCTTTGATTATTTTCTGCCACTTTCCTCTGACCTGAAAAGTTTCTCTTGGGAAATCATCTGATAGTATGAGTCTGTTTGGGTTCATCTAGTTAGTGACTGGACTTCTTGGACTTGTATGTCTATTTTCTTTTCCAGGTTAGGAAAGTTTTCAGTAATTATTTTTTCAAATAGGTTCTTGATCTCTTGATCCCTCTCTTCTCCTTCTGATCCTGCTATGATGCAAATATTGTTACCCTTGATATTGTCCCAAAGATTCCTTAAACTATTCTCTTTTTTTTATAATTTATTTTTCTTTTTGTTGTTCCAGGTGGGTATTCTGCTATCTTGTATTCTAAATTGCTGATTTAATCCCCTGTATCATCTAATTTGCTGTTGATTTCTTCTAGTGTATTATTTATTTTAGTTATTGTATTCTTTGTGTCTGACTTTTTAAAAATATTTTTGATGGTTTCTATGTCCTTCTTTATGCTTACTATCTCTTTGTTGAAGTTTCCATCAAGTTTCTTAAGCATTTTTTATGTGTAGTGTTTTGAACTCTGTCACTGGTAGACTAGTTGCCTCTATTTCCTTTAGTTTTTTTTTTTTTTTTTTT
>PVKE010042810.1:0-13603 GCA_004027555.1 Craseonycteris thonglongyai
TCTACATTACTATACTGTACTAATGTGTATTGTAATTTGTTTCATATTTTTTGTGCTTCAAAAACCGAAAAAAAAGGTCAGAACGGATTAACCGGATTTACATTGAACCCTATGGGAAACTGCCTCGGTTCACGACCAATTCGGTTCGCGACCAGAGTCAGTTCACGAATTAAGTTCGTGAACCGAGGTACCACTGTATTTTAACATTTCAGTTTGATCTTTTTCTTCTCTTAAAACTAAGACTTTCCATAAAATCTTTCCTTTAAAAAAGTTGCTAAATTTGGGCCAGTTTTCTGTTCCAAGAAAAATTCATAGCCCACAGTGACTATCTGACCTTTTTAGGTGTCTTCACCTGCTGAGCTCCCGGAGCACGGCTTTCAATGTGGTTTATTAAGCCCGCTTTTCTCTTGGCCTGTCCCCAGCCTCCCCCAGCACAGGCTTTGACCGGCACACGTCTCCCGTGTTCAGCCCTGCGGACCCGGAGAGCTCCGTGGAGGACTGCTTGGCTCACCTCGGACAGAGAGTGGCCCAGGAGCTGAAAGAGCCGCTCCACACCGCGGTGCAGACGCTGCTCAGCCAGTGAGTCCCCTGCCCCACAGTCACACCACTCGAGTCCCGGCGCCCTCACGCAGCCTGTGCTGGCAGCTACGACTTTCTTAACGTGGATGCTGTCCCTTCCTTTCACACCGTAACTTCTCTTCACTTTTTCTTCTTTCGCTTTCTCAAAGCATCTGTTTGTGTTTTGAGTGACAGCTTTTGCATCAAAGCCCTTGATGTAACAGTCCCCACATGGATTTGACCATTTGTGTTTTCTTGAGCTATCGGGTTTCAGCAGCTACACTCTCTGGATTGTAAATACGGGCTGTGTTGCTTGTCCTGACCACTTCTGCTACCATCTTGCTGGTGTCCAGCGCAGATAGAATGGCTAGGGCTCTATGCCTTGTAATGACTCCTGCTTGTCAGATACCCCAGCTCTTGCTAAGCTTGGGGGTCGCACCTTTGCCCCAGGAACCACTGTCTCATTCATTTCCCTCAGTTCTTTGCTGAGAATCATTCAGGAATTAGTATAAATTAGAAAATATACTTGTTTTAATGAAGACTGACAGCTCTCTAAAACAGGATGAGGACTGTTCTTTCACTGAACTTACTGTGGCAGTCAGGTGACCCCTCACGTTTACCTCCTAGGCAGAGCCCCTGTGTTGCCATTCGTTAGAAGGAGCAGCTTGGGCCTAAGGAGAATTCAGTTTGTTTTTTTCATGTCCCGGTGACATGAGCAAGTGTAAAAATCCAAATCACATATAGGAGACAGTGACATGAAAACCACGTTTGGATTTTCTCAACCTTATATGTAGAAGAGTTTAAAAGTAAGGTGGCGAGGATTGAATGCGTGTGGTGTTGGGAGCTGGGACACATGTCAGTGTCTTCAGAACTTCTAGGGCAGCTTTGGGGTCTGCAGAGCTGAGGGGCAGGGTACGTGGTGGGCGAGTTAGGGCTTCTCCACGCTCCTTACACCAGACGCTGTGCCTTCACGTATTCTACATACTGATGTTTTCTATAAGAATTGGAGCAATTTACTGTTTTGCCAAAAAACAAACAAAATTTGTAAAAGCTATTGGCACTGGGAGTAAAATAACTGAGACAAAAATTCCCTTTCCGATTTTGGCACAAACTGTAGCCTTGAGCAAACCGTGTCACTATCCCAGTGTATTCATCTGTTAATGTTAACTTTACTGGGGTGTTGGTGTTACAAGCTCTTTGAAGAACATGTCATACAGTTTTTTAAAGGCCTGGTTTTGGAGCCCTTTTCCTAATAAAGAGGAAAAATTGATGTCTTCTTACCGCAAAGTAAATTGTATTTTTTTAAATCTTGTCTTTGAGGAATATTTGTTTTGTTTTGTTTTTCTCCAAACCCTGATACTGGTACAATAACTTTTGAAATTGGTACCTCTGGTTTTATATCAAAGTTAGGCCTCTGAATAAATTTTTTTCGGAAATCTTTTTTTCTGTTTTAATATTGCATTTTTTCTCAGTATTTTTTTCTACTCAAAGATACATAATTTTACTGTTAAGATATATGGTAAGATGTTTTCTTTACAGAATCTAAATAAAGGGTGCCTGATGTAACTTTCAAATGGCAAATAGTGAAGCCAGAGGTCTTTTGTTTTAGTCAAGAGAAATGTTCCATTAGATGTTAGCCAATTTTGAATAAAATAAGTGTGATTGATTATTAGAAACCTACTTTTGAAAGTTACGTGCTATTACTAATACCTTGAAAATAACTATCTGATGATGTACTGGAAGTATTACACAGGTTTTTGGCAGTGTCTATTAAAAGATCGGAAATACCACCCATTTCTCCAGTTTTGTTAAAGTGGGAATTTAGTCTCCTGCTCTTCCTGTAGGTCTCCACATCCCCTTTTCTTTTTTGTTCTATTCAAGTAGCTCATCAGATAAGGGCTGATTTTCCAACTACTTTTTTTCTGTGTCTAAGATTTCCTTTGAATGTTTTAATCTGCTGGATTGTTAATGTGCATATGTGTGTGTACATATAACGTTTCAAATCATGTTTAATTCTGAAGGAGGCTAAAGTACTGTGAGCTCGATAGACAGACTACCAGTCAGGGCTGCTGTGAGCCCAGCACTTTCCAGCAGTTCAGGAGAGGGAGTGAGGGACTGATACGCAAGGGAAGCTTCAGGGAGGATGGAGACAGGTGGGCTGCGTAGTTGTCTGCTCAAGTTTATGTTTTACAGCCACCTAGGATTAGCCCAAGCTTCTAAGCAGTCCTGAGCTTCCTGGATGGGAACGTGGTGTCAGGACGGGCACTGCAGAGGCCGTCCCTGGTGTATTCTCCGCATCACTGCAGGACTGATTTTATTCTGACTTGTATGAGAGAATGGCACCTGTGCCCTCAGAACCGTTTCCTGGAACGTCTAGACCAGTGCCGTGCAGTCACATGTGGATTTAAATTCCTTTAGCAGCCACATAAATTCTGATTTTTAATAATGCATTTTGTTTAACGTACATATTCAGAATGTTACAGTTTTAACATATGCTCAACATAAAGACTTGCTAATGAGACATTCACACTCTCTTCTTACGAAGTGAAGTCTGGTGTGTATGCTGCCCTTTCTGCACATCACCAGCCACATCTCGAAGGCTCACTAGCACCTGTGGCATCGAGACATTGTCACGGTGTCGAAACCCCCAGGTAAACGGGCAGGTGGCCTGTGGAGCCACATCTAAACGTCTCTGCATTCCCGCAGTGGTGTTTGCCAGCCGTGTGGACTTGGGGCAGTGAAGTTCTGTCAGGGAGTGAGTGTAGGGAACATAAATAGCTGCATAACAGTGTAAAGCCCAGTAGTGGGCGACCAACATCTTCTGTATTCACGACTGAAAAGATCACAGACCAGACTGGTCAGAGCAGGAGATGCCTCTGGAATGGATTTTACAATAAGACACCTCCCCTTTTTACAAACGTTAATAATTTGCCCACGGGGTGGAGCGACTTATTAAATCTGTTATCCAAGCTGTTGATGCCTTTATATGTTGGTTACACAGTACTTTTTTGCTGCTGTTAATTTGCACATGAAAGCAAGACTTAGAGGCTAGTACTTAACACCCCTGACTAGATCAGTCAGTGAGCACTGTCCTCATGTGGGGACTTGAGGTCTGGTGGCACTGGGACTTCCTGTACATGGTGGGAAAGGCTTGTCCAGGACTGTCCGTCATGCCTCCAGGTTAGAAGTGGAGCTTCGTTCACCCCATCTCCTCAGATCCTCAGTTTGAGGTTTTCCAGTGACATGTCTCTTTAATTTCAAAATAGTTTAGATTTTTTTTTTTTGCCTTTTAAAAAAAGCTAAAATTGTGCTTTTAATTTTATTAATGAGATAATTTTCACTTGTTATTGTTTGATCCCATGTTAATAATCCAAGTGTTGTTTGTCTACACCATAGAGATCCTGCTGGATAAATTTCGAGCAATTATAAAATTTTTTTTTGTTATTAACTTGTTATACTGTTAACCGCTTTCCCAAACTGGTAGCATGCCTCTCAGCCCACAGAGAATGCTTGAAGCAAAGTGCACACCAAACGTTAATCCCCGCATCTCATGCAAAACAGTGCGGTGAATAGTCTTTGTTACCTACGCAAAACGCTTAACCGTAGAGTAGAGACTGTGTATTTATTCATCTGGAAATTTAGACTTTTCCTGTTTAGTGACACAGACTTTTAAAAAAAATCTCTACAGGCCAATGACATATCAGGCATATCGGGAATGTACACTGGAGACCACAGTTCATGCCAGCGGCTGGAACAAGGTACTCACCAAGTTATCTTTTCTCTTACGAGGTTCGGTGTGTTAATGATAAAGTGCAGGAGGGATTGCTCGCCTCTTTCGAGGAACCGTAGAGCTTGTTTTTAATGCATAAATCCATTTGTATCACACATAAGTGGGTATTTTTTATTAAAGTGGTTTTCTGATTAATGCTGCAAGGTCCTGCTCGGCCCCAAAATATGTCTCTTATAGCATGCCCCTCTTCCTTCCTGTCCTTAGTTTCCCATCGTTTTTCATTTCTCTGTGTTAGACATGGCTTTGATCTCTAGATGGTTATTTACATGTGAGTGTGTGTTTGGGGGCAAAAGAATAAGGACTTCTTTGGGGAGACACCTTTTCTGGTTTTCTTACATGAATCCTGAGACCTGCTATCTGTGCTTTAGCATTAACAAAGCCGCTCCTCACAGCCTGTTTGATCATTATAGCCACCCTTTGCCGAGGGCGGAGTGGATTTTATTAGCTTTTATTTTGTTGTTTATTTAGTTAGGTCAGGTGAACAATCAGAGAAAAAGTTAGGGCCTTGCCTAGGACCCCTAGACTAGTAAATAGTGGAATTAACTAAGATTCTGATTCCAGAGTCAGTGTTTTTTCCATACTGTGATCCATTATCTGCCTCTCACCTTGAAAAGGCAGAGTCTGTGGGAATATGAAGAAGTATGGCCCTTACTGATGAAGTGCTAGGGATGGGAAAATGTGTAGAATTATCGCTCAGATAGCCACTTTTACTCAGCATTGTTAACAATATGAGTCTGACCATGTGACCTCTCACATGCCTAATGGATGTATATTATTTTTACTTACCACAGGCTTTGCAGACCCTGCAGCGTAACATTAATTAGCATCACATTGTAGCATAGTAATTAGCATCATAGGCTTACTGGACGTGTTTCAGATATCAGCTTTGCCAAGGACTGTGTACATGTCTGTGTACAGGTTAATAAGCTCTCTAAATCTTAAATTTCACACGTGAAATGGCAGTGATAGCTGTCCTTGTGAATTGTACTAGAATTCACAATGTGTGCTCGATGCTTTAGTACACGGCTGCCACCAGGGTGAGCACTGAGGAAACAGTGGCTATTGTGTTCGATTTAGCACATGAGACCGTGTTCCCAAATAGTCACTGCTGTGGAGCTTTACTGTGTTACTTAGCTGTAAATAATTTGTTAGAATATGTGACTGTTGCATTTGATTTCTTGGAATGAAAAAAAAAAACCTCTCATATGGACACTTGAAATAGGTTTTATTTTTTTATTTTTTGTTTTTTTTTAAAGTTTGAGAGAAATAGGTTGGGTGTTTTTTTGGTTGTTTTTTTTTTATTGTTTTTGACAGAGAGCGAGGGAGAGAAAGAGATATAGAGACAGAGAGAGAACTGAACTGGGGGAGGGGTCCGCACGGGCCGGGGCCGGGATTCAATTCTCGGTCCTCAGCGCTGCAAAGTGAGCACTTAACCCACTGAGCCCTCCCGGCTTCCCCTGAAATAGGTTTTATAAACAGATGAGCTTGGTTATGATGTATGTGCTAGTACATCAAAGAACAAATATTTAGGCACCTAATATTCCTACCACCTTCCCCTATTTACATTCTCTCCTGTCTGCCAACTGTTGTAATGAGCTCCTGCCTGTCTTCCTCCCCGGCCAGAGGGTTACCCAAGAAACCCGAGTGAGGTCTTCCTGCCTCTGCTCACCACCCTTTTCCCCCCTCCCTGCTTCACGTCACCCGCCTCGTCAGGACCAGGGGCTCACTGCTGACCCCCAAGGCCGTGGCTCGGATGCCTCATGTCCATGGGGCACCACAGTTAGAATGCTTGTCTGCACTGTGTAACAGTGCATTATATGTAACACACAATATTAATATATCTAAAAATATTACCATAGTATTTGCATATCGCTTTCTCTACTTAATCCAGTGTTATTCCCCTCCAAAGTCCTGTAGGGCTGAAAAGAACCTGGATGATGATAGGCAACTGAAATGCCCCCAACCAAACCCAGATGGGCTGATTTGAAACAGCTCATATTTTGTATTTTGCATGAGTGTTTGCAGATGGTGGTATTGTTATATGAATTTGGCTGTCTGTCAGGTAAGTGAGGCTCAAAGGAAACACCCATCAGAGAGAAAAGAAAATAGTGTCCGCAGAGCGTGCCAGGTTAGGGACAAACTGAGCGTCCTGGTCAAAGAAAAAGCCAGCAGAGTGTTTGCACACGGTGTGTCCACAGCATAATAGTGACCTCAGCAAAGACAAATGCACTATTATAGCATTTGCCTTGATCGATTTTAGTGGCACATTGCATCGCTGGTCTTTTAAAACTTTTTATTATGAACACCTCAAGCATACACAGAAGCAGAGAGAACAGCGTGACAGACCCCATGTCTGTCACTCAGCTGCAGTGGTTATTAGTAGAGGCTGGTTTTGTCCCCCCCCAACCCCCCCCACCCCCAGCTGTTGTGAAGTTGGCCCTAGACGTCCTGTCAGTTATTCAGAAGTGCATTAGTGTGCATCTGCCAGGGTAATGTGTGTCCTTTATAACCAGCTGATGACACCATTATTACATCTCACATATGAGCAGTGAGTTCCAGTTCATCGTTCACACTTCCTCGCTTGTCTCATGAAGGTATTTTTAAAGCCGATCTGTGTGACTCACAATCCAGATGAGCCCCCATGCGCCACGTTTTGGTTGTGTTCCTGTGTCTGGCAGGTCTTTCCTTTTTCCTTTTTCTTTATTTTGTAACAGCTTTATTGAGATATTATTCAATACAATTTACCACCTAAAGCACACAATTCACTGGCTTTTAGAATATTCACAGAATTATGCAGCTATCACCACAGTCTTTGAAAACTGTTCTCTGCTGTTGCCCCCAACGTTCCTTCCCCCCCCCCCCCCCCCCCCCCCCCCCCCCCCCCCCCCCCCCCCCCCCCCCCCCCAGCCCTGAGCAGCCGTCAACATGCTGTCTGCTTCTGTAGATCTGACTATTCTGGGTATTTCAAATACGTTAACTTTTTAAAAAATTAAATGTATTGGGTTGGCATTGTTTAGTAACATTATATAAGCTTCAGGTGTACAATTTTGTAATACATCATCTGTGTATTACATGGTGTGCTCACCCCCCAAAATCTAGCCTCCTTCCGTTAGTTACCACATTTTGGACCCCCATGTACCCTCTTTAATCTACGCCTGTCCCCCTTCCTGACTGGTCACCACCCTTCTGTTATCTCTGTCTGTGAGATTATGTGCTTGCTCATTTGTGGCTTTCTGTTTTATATCCCACATACAAGTATACATGAAAACAGATGATTCTTGCTCTTTTCTATTTGACTTATTTCCTTAGCATGATACTCTCCAGATCCATCCGTGTTTCCTCCTTTCTTACGGCTGAGTAGTCCTCACTCTGTATGTAGCACCTCTGCCCCAGCCATCTGTCAGAGGACACGTGCTCTGTTTCCATGTCACTGCCCAGGGCTGCTGTGAACACCCGGCTACACACATCTGCGGAATAAAAGTTTTCAGACTTTTGGGGTAGATTCCCAGAAGAGGGATTGCTGGGTCATAGGGTAGCTCTAGTCTCAATATTTTGAGGAGCCTCCATACTGTTTTCTTTTTAAAGGTGAAGCAGCAAAGTTTATTATTATGAAAGGAAAGAAGTAGAAGCTCTCTAATGAGAGGGGACACCCGAAAGTGGAATGCCCCTCCATACTGTTTTCCATAGTCAGTGCACCAATTTGCATTCCCACTAGCAGGGTAGGAGGGTCCCTTTTCCTCCACAGCCTCTCCAGCACTTGTTTCTGGTCTTGTTAATAACAGCCATTCTGACAGGTGTGAGGGGAAATCTCACTGTGGTTTTGATTTGCGTCTCCCTGATACCCAGTGAAGTTAACATCTTCTCGTTTACCTGTTGGCTGTTTGCATGTCTTAACCCCCTTAGTGTTACCTTCTGCCAGCGGTACTAGCGAGAAATGCGAAGGGTAACTTAATGGTCTACTTATGAGCCAATATATCGGCCCGTCGCACTGAAAGGGTTAAGAAAAGGATTCAGATCCTCTGCCCATTTTTTGATAGAATTGTTTGTTCTTTTTGAAATTGTTTTTTTGTTTTTTGTTTGTTTTTATTGTTTTTGAACAGAGAGAGAGAGACAGAGATAGAGAGAAGGAGGAGGGCCCAGAACAGTCTCCATAGTTGCACATCATTGGTTTTTCCACATAGTTTCATTCCACAGGTGGGCGCGGGGTTGCACAGGGCGGGAACTGGGCCGGGGTCTCACCCCGGTGAGAACTGAACTGGGGACACTCCCCAGTTCAGCATATGGGTCCACATGGGCCAGGGCCGGGGTTCGATCTTCAGTCCCTGGGGCTGCAAAGTGAGCGCCCAACCCACTGAGCCACCCCGGCTTCCCCTGAGATTGTTTTATATTGTATAACAAGCTTGTCCAAGCTGTGGACTGTGGGCCGCACACAGCCCAGAACAGCTTTGTAAACTTTCTTAAAACATGATGAGACTTTTTGTTTAGCTCATCAGCTATTGTTAGTGTGAGTGTATTTTATGTGTGGTCCAAGACAGTTCTTCTTCCTCCCATGTGGCCAAAGGCAGCCAGAGGGTTGGACACCTCTGTTGTATGAGTTCTTCATGTATTTTGGAGATTCGCCCCTTATTGAAGGTACTGTTTGCAGATATCTTCTATTTGGTTGGTTGCCTTTTTTTTAGTTGGTGGCTTCTTTTGCTGTTCTTAGTTTGACAGCCCCAATCACTCATGTTTGCTTTTACTTCCCGTGCTTTGGGGTTAAGTTCACAAAACTCCGAGACCATTTTCCATAAGGTTAGTACCTATGTTTCCTCTATGTATTTTACTGTCTCAGGCCTTACATTCAAGCTCTTAATGCATTTTGAGTTAATTTTATGGATGGTGTCGGCAGTCTAGGAGCTTCCAGGGTCTCCGTGGGCAGCGTCACCTAAGCTGTGAGAAAGGCCCAGAGCTCCCTGAGGAGGTGGCTGTCCCCTCTGTGACCAGGCTTCCTTGTTCTTAGGGAAGGGGCAGCTGGGGGCCCCTGGGCTGAGTCCCTCGCACTGTCCTTGTGACCAGAGGCTGCCCACTGTGCTCTGTGTCTGAGGGCCACAGCCACCCCTCCCGAGGTCCATGGAGATGGGGCAGGGAGGGTGGGGCAGGCGGGCTTGTGCGTCTGTGGCTGTTTTCTTCCTGGGAATAGTGGTCGCGTGACCATGGCTGCCCCACCTCTGTGCCGTGTCCCACCCCGTCACTGGCCTCAGCTGCAGTCGGCACCAGCACCTCAGGCCAGAATGTTGTTGCTTTTGCCACTGTGGCCCTTGCGGGGCTGCCCAGTGTAGCCTGCAGCCCAACAGCCGCTGAGCACCAGCTGGTCAGCCACAGGCACTGGGTGGCGTCTGTGGCTCCTGCCTCTGCCCTGCCTGACCCAGCCTCCCTCCGCCCTGCTCCCTGATCGGCCCACCTTCACACCTCTCGGTGTGTGCCGAGCAGGGAGTCCTTGTGGAACTTGTAACTTCTCACTCCACCCCGATGCTCACGTCCCCTGCTTTTCCTATCTGAACTGGAAATATCATTTATATGCCATAAAACTTATCCTTCTAAAGTGTACAGTTCCATAGTTTTTAGTATTATCACAGAGTTGTGCAGCCATCTTCACTGTCTAAATTGAGAACATCTCTTCATTTCCCCAAAAGAAACCCCCACCCCCGTCCTGCTCGCCCCACTGGTAACATTATCTGGCAGTGAGTTTGCCCCGAACGTTTCATACAAGTGTTATCATAGAACATGTGACCTCAGCGTCTCCTCATAGGTAGGCTTACTCTTTTTAATTTACTTACAAGTTATTTGTCCTCTAAACGTTCCTACCTTCTGGATATTATTGGCTACGTCACTGAGATGTCACGTAGCATCTCCTTTGTGTCTGTATCCCCTTTCCATTGGTAGGTAGAGGCCTAGATCATGTTCAGGGTCAGTCTTTTGGCAGGAACACTTAGTTGGTCTCCTCTATTTCTGCTTGCTTTACATTCGGTGATGTGTAATGTCTGTCTCTTCAAGTGCATTTTCAAGCATTTAGACCACACACATTTAGACCTAATCATTGCATCAGGTATAGATAAAATGTTTGACGTTTACTAGGATTGTTAAGGCATAGAAGGGTTAAGCAGTAGTAGACCAGCTATGTAATTTATAGTGGGAGCTACTGGGTGTGCTTCCTCTACACCATGCGAGCGCATGTGTCTTTAATAGGAGGATGGGGTGTTAGCTAAGTCTTACCTATTGGAGGGAAGCACCACTTGGTACCTATGAGGAGACAGTCAGTGTAGAGAACACTTTTTGATGGTCAGAAGTGCCTCAGCATCCATTGCAAAGTTACTGAAGAAAAAGTAGTAGTATGTGCTGTGAGGATTACTGTTAGCCAGTAAGGAGATGACCACAGGAAGGAATTCAGAGGGTACGGTCACTTGGTTGCTCTTTAGTCCTAGAGAAATGGATGTTTGGGAACCCATCTTTGTGTTAACATTTTTCAAACCCCTGGGGGGAGAGAGAGTATAAAAAATTATCAGGTGTACAGATGATATAAAATTCTCATGGGTAGTAAAATGCAAGGCCGATGGGAATCAGTTGTAGAAATAACTCATGAAACTCTGTGTGATCACAGAAATTAGAGGGCAGGTGGGTTTAACTGTGTAAAGACCATCTGAAGTATATTTAGAAGATAGTCATCATACAGGCCCCTTGAAAGCAGTAGGTCAGGTAGGTAAACTAGAATAGCCACCAAGGCTGTTGTCAGACACGTAGACCTTAGTCCTGTGAGTGAAATGTCTCCTCCCGTCACGGCGTTTCGAGGCAGGTGTAACAGGGATGGAGAAGACGCAGGAAAGGGTAACACGAGTGCCTAACGCAGCATTGCCCAATGAAGAGCAGACCGAAAGATGCGTAGGTTTCAGCCTAAAAGACATCGGAATGAGTGGGAATACGAGTAAGGACTAAAATTAAGACAGTAGTGAAAGAGGAGTACAGATTTATGTCTAGATCAGGGGTGGCGAACCTTTTGGCGATCGAGTGCCAAAGTTTATGAAATAAGAGTATACTCGCTCGACTCGCGTGCCAACCCATCGAGTGAGATAGAGGTATCAATTATTTTTATGTCTATAAGAGCATAAACAATAATTTTTAAAATGGTATTCACAGCTCTGCGTGCCGAAATAATTGCTCCGCATGCCACTTTGGGCACGCGTGCCATAGGTTCGCCACCCCCGCTCTAGATTATTATATAGTAAAACTAGGGCATCTGCTTTTTGATGTGAAAGCGGTAAATTTGGAACAATTAAAAGCATTATTTTATATAGGAAGTATAAAATGTTTGCAACTCATTTCCCTAAGGGGTAATAGAGCTTGAACGTGAATAACTTTAAAATGCTGCATGTTGGTAGATTATTATGGGAAGTTAGAATGTTCTGGGGTGTAGAACACCCCAGGCCTTTGAGGTGGATATGACATGCATCCATAAGGCTGGTTGACAACCTGTCCTTACAGTTCCTGCTCAGAGGAAATACTGGGCCAAATGCACAAGGTTTTCTAATTGTGGACAAAGCCTAATGCATTCTTCTTTATAGCCCTATATCCCTCCATTCGTGTGAAGTTTTTCATGTGTTTTGGGCTGGAGTTCTTTTAGAATATCAAAAAGAAGTGTTTGCTGCCTTCTTTGAGACTTAGGTGTGGATTCCGTCTGAGAGCCAATTCAGTCGGTATGAATATAACACCTGGCCTTTTCTGTGTCTCTTCTTCTGCAGAAATGTTTTGTGAGTCCTCATTTGTTACGACTTTGGTAATTCAGTAACGAGGAACTGCAAGGTGGTTTCATTTCCTTTTGCTTTCCTTTTTCAGTTGTGTGGAGAATTCTTAGTGTTTTAGAAAAAAGATTACATGCAAATGGTTAGCTGAAAATACTTTTTTTTTTTTCAATACACATTTTTTTTGGAAGGCAAAGGACTCTAGTTACTTTTTATTATAAATTTTGATGATTTTAAAATACTGAGACACAGGGTTATTAGGAATGGTAATAATGCCTCCTTTGTTTTTTGATGACTTTTATAAGATAGCTTTAAAAAGTTTATTTCAAATAGGTAACAAGAGCACATGGCACAAAACGCAAACAGCACAGCAAGATGCACACTTCTCACCAGTTACCTGCCCTCCTTTCTTAGGCTTCTGCCATTATTTCTTGTATGTGTTCCCAGAGACACCATAGGATTATACAAACATATATGTACCTATGTTTTGTTTTTGCACAAATGGTACCGTTATGGTACATACTTGCCTGTATCTTTTTTCACTGAAAGTAAATTTTCGCGATTGGGCAATGAACAATCTACGTAATCCTTTTTAACAACTGTGTGATGTTTCAGTGGATTAACAAATTATTTAACCAATTTCTATTAGGTTATTTTGAGGCTTTTGCTATTATAAAAAATGCTTCAGTGAATTTTCTTTATATATGTTGTCTGTCTGTCTCTCTCTCTGTCACAACACACAAGCGCAATTTTTTTCATATTATAATTATTTCTGACACCCTATGGTATAAAATCTAGTCATAAAAATGCATTTGTCAGAAAAATGCTAGTGAGGGTCAGTGTCTTCTTTCACTTATTGTAATACAATGAAACAGTGTGATGCTATGTTTGCATGTAGTTTTCTGGTAGGTGATCACACGAGGATTTCAGTGAGTGTCCGCTTTCTCACCTTTGCATTGAAGGTCGTGGTGCCTCTGGTTCTGCTACGACAAGTGCTGTTGGAGCTGATGGGATGCGGGGAAGTGCCGTGCCGTACGCTGCTACGGTTCGGTGTGACGTACCTAGAGGACCACGCTGCGGACTTCATCATTCAGCAAGGTGGCTGGGTACGAGCCGTGCTTTTAAACTTATCTTTTCTTTAAAAATAATTAAGCCCCAGTGGTCGTCGTTTTTAACGTCATAGATTTAATATCATTATATTATTTAATACCAATTGCATGATGACCAATGGAAAGACTATTCTACAGTTTAAGTTAAACTACTGAGTTTTCACTTTGACATGGGGTATTTTTTTTTTTTTATCTTTTCACATTTATAGAGAGAAATTATCTTTTTGTCTTCAGTGCATAGTTATTTCTATTTTACTTTTTGACAGATAGAGAGAGAGACAGAGACAGAGACAGTTAGAGAACCAAACTGTGGGAACTCCCCAGTTCAGCACGTGGGTCCTGCCTGGGCCGGAGCCGGGATTCGATCCTCGGTC
>PVKE010042811.1:0-13603 GCA_004027555.1 Craseonycteris thonglongyai
TTCAGTTCTCTCTCTGTCTCTGTCTCTGTATCTCTCTCTCTGTCAAAATAAATAAATAAATATTAAAAAAAAAAAAATTTATTTAAAAAAATAAATAAATAAAACCCTTTTAAAGTATACAATGCAATTTTAGTATAATGTAAAATTTTTCAACCTTCACCACTAATGCCAGAATATTTTTACCACCTCAAAAATATGTACCTGTACTCTTTAGTGGCCACTCCCTCATTCCTCTCCAACCCCCTCCTCCTAGTCCCTGGCAACCACTGATCTATTTTCTATTTGTATAGATTTGCCTTTTCTGGGCATTTCACATAAATAGGATCATATAACATGTGGCCTTTTGTATTTGCTTTCACTTAGCATCTGTGCTGTAGCCTGTGTCAATACTTCATTCCTTTTTATGTCTGAATATTTCACTGTATGGATATACCCCATTTTGTTTATCCATCAATTTATGGACATCTTGTGTTCTACATTTTGACTATTATGAAAATGTTGTCAAGAATATCGGTGTAAAAAAAAAAAAAAGAAAGAAAAAAAAAAGAATATCGGTGTACAAGTTTTTGTGTAGACTTTCCATTTCTCTTGGTTTATAGGAGCTATAGGTGGAATTGCTGAGTCATATGGTAACTTTCTGAAGAACTGCTAGACTTTTCCACAGTGGCTGTAAAGGTTCTAATTTGTCCACATCCTCACCAACACTTGTTATTTGTTTATAGCCATCTTGGTGCATTTGAAGCAGTACCTCATTGTAGTTTTTATTTGTATTTCCCTAATGACTAATGAATGATGAGTGTCTTTTCATGTGGTAGTGGCCATTTGGAGAATGTTATTCAAATTCTTTGCCTATTTTTTTACTTGAATTATTTTTGTTGTTGAGTTATTTATTCTGAATATTAGACCCTTTTCAGATATATGATTTGCAAAAGTTTTCTCCCATTCTCTTCTGTATTTTTACTTTCTTGAAAATGTCCTTTGAGGCACAGAGGTTTTTAATTTTGGTAAAGTCCTATTTGTTTTTTCTTCAGTCACTTTTGCTTGGTGTCATATTTAAATCATCGCCTACTCCAAAATGTTACTTTATGCCTATTTCTTAAGCATTTTACACTTTTAGCTCCATTTTGAGTTAAGTTTTATATATGAAGTGAGGTAGGAGTGCAGCTTTATTCTTTTGCATGCGATTATCCATTTGTTGGAAAGACTGCTCTTTCCTTTTTGAATTGTCTTGGTGCCCTTGTCAAATACCAGTTGACCATAAGTGTATGGGTTTACTTCTGGACTCTGTATTATCTGTCCTTATATGACCTTTGCTTTTGTATTTGGCCAGTTTTTAGCATTTCACAGGTTTTCATTATTTGGCCAACACAAGTAGCTATTATGTGAGTTCTTCCAAAAATGTATGTCTTACGTGTTAAGGTTATAAATTAAATATTTCAGGAAATGTCTTGAGCCGTTTGGATATAAAATTACTGTACTGCAACCTCTATTGCACCTTTATGTGTTCAGCTTTTATATTAAGGCAGTTGTTTTAGGATCAATGTTGGGATTATATTTGGCCACAAGCACAGAAAACCCAATTTAGAATGTCCTGAAAGTGTTTTTCTTTGAGTCTGAACATAGTCCCTGGATGTTAAGGGCAGTCATTTAAGAGTGTCATGGGGGACCCCTCATTGGTTCCTCCTGTTTTCCTCTTCCACCATCTTTTGTATATGGCTCTCATCCTCATAGTCTAGATAATCCTGTATCTCTGGGCTTGGCAGGAATGACAGGGGAGAGCATGAGAGCTGAAGGGGCACACCAGCTAAGTGCCACCTTACATACCCTTCCCAGAAATCCTGCCAAGCGTTACACTTGTGTCTCCTAGGCCTCTAGCTACAAGGGTGTCTAGAAATAGAAAAAAATTTAACTGAGCATGTTGACACCTTGATTATTTGTGTTGTGCTGCTAAGGACGAAGAGCTGTATAGAACAGAGCATACTAATTGTATTAAAACGAGCTTTATACTGATAATTTGGTTGACTAGAGTATTTCCATTTTGGTTTTATGGGTTAATGTATAATTTTAAAGATTTATTTTTATTGTATTTGACAGAGACAGAGAAAAGGGGGAGGGCCCAGAACAGTCTCCATAGTTGTACATCATTGGTTTTTCCACATAGTTTCATTCCACAGGTGGGCGCAGGGCTGCACAGGGCAGGAACTGGCCAGGGTCTCACCCTGGTGAGAACCAAACTAGGGGCACTCCCTAGTTCAGCATATGGGTCCACACAGGCCAGGGCTGGGATTCGATCCTCGGTCCCTGGGGCTGCAAAGTGAGCACTCAACCCACTGAGCCATCCCGGCTTCCCCAAAGTTAATGTATAATTTTAATGTGTGACTTAAATGCCCTTGAGTATCTGTTTATTGAAGATCTGAATTGGGGGCTAAGTTAAGTACCACATTTTACATACCCAAGAGTATGGGATGTCAAAACATACTCCATAGATACACAAAAGGATACTCGAAAATCAAGAGTATTTGTTCAGTTGGCTTTTTGTTTTATAATTTAAATTCTTAATCTAAAATCAGATTGTGGGCGTTTGGGTTGGAATTTCTGTTATAGACTCAGAGACATGTCAGGAAGAAAGCTACAATGATTCATATCAAGATTAAAGGTTAGTTTCTAATAAATGTGGTTTTTTTTTAAATTGTGGAACCTTTGTGATAGAAACCAACTGTGGTGCCTGTTCCGTGAATGCCAGCAGGGGGAGCACAAACAATAAGCTAAAAGCCTGACTTCTCAAACATTTCCAGTTGTTGCTGTATAATGTACCAGTAGGTGTATCTGAAAGAACAGTTCCCAAAGGATTTAGAATAAATTATACAAGAAGTATGGCATAATGGATTTAAAAGTACAGCTGTAATGAAAATGTAATGTGGACATTAAAAGATTATTATAAGGTACCACTTTTTAGGGAAAGCAATTTTGTAATTGTAAGACTTGTTTTGGGTTTATTTTCTTTGTCTTTTTAAAGTACTACATTTTAAAATGTTCATTCTTTTTGATCCAGCAACTCCACTTCAAGCATTGTTGAATGATGAAACACACACACACACACACACACACACACACACCCCTATAAATAATTAAGTTATTTTTAATAGAGAATTGGATAAAGAAGGTATGGGACATCCATAAAATGAAATATGAAGCCATTAAGAAAAATAAAGGGCTGTGTTTGTCTTCTCATGGAAAGATACTTTATTAAAAAAAAAAAAGAAAAAAGGCTAAGGACAGTATTCTATTAATAGTATTATCCATCCTTGTTTATTTAATTGTATGTACTCTGGGAAAAACTATGTTAACAGTGATTATCTTGGGGCAGAAACAATTACAAAGACTTGTACATTTTAAGTCATATGTACTATCATTCAATAAGATATGTTAATAAGCAGGGGAAAAAAACTTTTTAAAAAAAGATAGAAAATCAAATTTTAGAAAAAATTTAATTAGCCAAATACAGTCACCTTGTTCTTTTTCTTAAACATCCTGTTTACATTTATCATCCTGTTTACATTTATCATTTTAATATGCCACTAATTACTGTCATATGTGTTGAAAGATTACAGCACATAGAAATACTCAAATAAGATTTATGGGAATTGTTTTACCCTGCACTTTCCTTTTCTCCAAAATTATTAGTACCAAAGACCTTCATAAAAAATTTGGAGCTGTGTCCAGAAAAGATGTACTACTATGACACCAAAAGCCATTTGGTTTGTTTCCCCTTTCATTTTGTTTATAGAAGTTCGGAAGACCATTCCATTAGGAGAGTGTAATTTTAGGGCTACATCTGTTCTGTGTTGATTTTGAGATAAATCATAAGTCATGATCTTCCACTCTGCATTAACACTGTAGCTCCAGTTTACAGGTGATCTAGAAGTGTGTTAAACACTTCACATTTTTAGTCCTATTTAACCCCTGCAAGAACCTTTGTGGGAGATATAAATATTATCCCTTTTTCCAAGTGAAGAAGCTGAGACCTACAGAAATTAAATTATAATAATATATAATGTAATATAATTCATGTAATATAAATCTCACCTAGAAGCTGACAGAAATGGCAATTAATGAATGCTAAATCTTTCTGAATCCAGAGCTGGCCCCCTCACCCATATGATATGCATTATGATATGATATCCATTTTGTTACATTGCAATTTTTAGTAACATATTCAACAAGGTCAGGAGATTGCTATTCCTTGTGCTATGCTAGCTTTTGAAATGATGTACAAGAAGTATAAATGTGTGAACTACAGGACCTTAAACATCTGATGAGAAATGTGTACATTAAGATAGAAACCAAGAAATACCAAAAAATTGATTTAACTGCCCAGTGCTATAGAAGAAGCCCAGAGAAAGGGCAGGCTGTTATTGGTGAGGTCAGCTGGGAAAGGTTTAGTGAAGATGGCATCAAACTAACAGCTCGTCAGAACAAGTGAGCCAAATTGGGCAGGCTAGATGAGAAAGGAGTAAACTGGGCCAGCTAACCTGCCATTCAAGCCTGGCAAAGAATGTGATGGGGAAGACATTGCCCTAGCAGGAGGTAATGTCCCATGTTCTTGAGAGCTGGGCATGGCTTACTACTTTAACCTGTATTCTATTAGCAATCCAAAAGACATGACACGTTCTCTGCACTAGGGCACTGTTCTGCTTTTACACACCACCTGAGCACCATCATTTTCCTGCCCTTTCGTTCTTCTCAAGCCATTTCACAGTTGCTGCCCTTGACTCTCAAGTGCTCTTTTAAAAAACTTTTATTGAGCTATAATTCACATACCACACAGTTCACCCATTTAAAGTGTATAATTCAATGATTTTTAGCATATTACATTATTGCTATGTACAACAAAAATGTCTACTTTAACCATTTTAAGTGTACAAGTTGGTCGCATTATTAGATTCATAATGTGAAACCCCCACCATTATCTAATTCTAAGACTTTTTCATTGCCCCAAACAGAAACTCTGCCCATTAAACAATATCTCCACTCCCCACTTCCCCCTAGTTGATGGCCTGCATGATGTCTAGCAAGCAAGTAGAAATATATGTGAAAGATCAGAAATAGAAACAAAGACTTGAGAGACAGGAGGTTCTGGTGGAATTAGGAGATAAAATCTGATCCCAGAGACAAATAGCAGTTAGGAATCAGGAAGAAGGAAGGAATCAGTGAGGAATCAATCTGAGAGATTAATCAGAATAAGAGGTAGATCAGTAAAACATGAGAGTCCTAGAGAAGTGTTTTAGAGGGGCGGTTGTTAGTATTAAAATCTACAGGAAAAACTTTATTTTATGGCAGTTGAACTCTGATTGGAGCAGGCCCTCTTGGTTTTGCATTTGTGTATGAATGAGTTAGTTGCCCTAACCTTACTTGTCTGACAATCTCATAAACAAAATGCCAAGATGAACATCTTAGAACTCCAGAATTTTTTTGCCTTGTCAGCCACTTGTACTGAAAAAGAGGGAAAATCATTTGGAAAGATGGCTGTATTTATTCCCTCTAGTTGTTCAGGAAAATTCTTTGTCTTGAAGTTCCTTTTCCATTGAAAGGAAGGTTATCACTGCCAGGGGACACTTAGGGGATGTTAAGTAAGGTTTCCCATAGAGCAATTTATAAGTGTTGTGTTTTTCTCCTAGTACAAGACAGATCTAAGAAGAATGTCTAATGCAGCTGGGAAGGATTTTCATTCTTAGGAGGCTACTGGAATGAACTTAAGTGGAGTAGAACATTTACATTTATAAATTGTCCTCCTAATGTATCTGATTCAACATTCCATGGTATGCACATCATTCTGAATCTGTTAAGTGGCTTACCTAAAGGTTCACTGACCCCAGGTGTGTGTCTACACATGTCAATTACAGGCCTCAGTTTCCTCATCCATAAAAGGAAGAATGAAAGTGAGATAACCTCTAATGTCCCCTCCAGTTACAATATTATCATTTAAGAAGATGCTTCCATGAGAATGAGGAAGGCTGCCTCCCTGGATATCTCTTTTGTGTCCCACATCAGTTTAACACTATACATGTCGTTTGAATAAAATTAAAAGCATGCATATATGTATTTGATTACTCCTACCTTCTTGGAGCCATATTCTTCATTTGTCTGCCAAAACCCCACTGTCTTACTTTTCTTCCCAACTCACTGGCTGTTCCTTCTCAGTCTCCTGCTGGTTTCTCCTCTGACCTCTTAATGGTGGGATGCCCTAGGGCTGTGCGACCCTACCTAGAAAGTCAATCATTACATTCCAAGGAAATTTTTTTTTTTTTAATGTGACATTTTTATTTTATTTATTTATTTAGACAGAGAGAGAGAGATACAGAGACAGAGACAGAGAACTGAACTGGGGGAACTCCCCAGTTCAGCATATGGTTCCACACGGGCTGGGGCCGGGATTCGATCCTTGGTCCCCGGTGCTGCAAAGTGAGCACTTAACCCACTGAGCCATCCCAGCTTCCCCAGAATTTTTTTTTTAAATGTTTTTTTTATTGTTTTTGACAGAGAGAGATACAGAGACAGAGAGAGAACTGAACTGGGGGCACTCCCCAGTTCAGCATATGGGTCCGCAAGGGCCAGGGCTGGGATTCGATCCTGGATCCCCAGCGCTGCAAAGTGAGTGCTTAACCCACTGAGCCATCCCGGCTTCCCCTCCAAGGAATTTTGTTTGTTAGTTGTTACACAGTTGGCATCTTTATTTTTTAAAGATTTATTTTTATTGTTTTTAACAGAGAGATAGAGAGATACAGAGACAGAGAGAAGGGGGAGAACCTAGAACAGTCTCCATAGTTGCACATCATTGGGTTTTCCACATAGTTTCATTCCACAGGTGGGTGTGGGCTGCACAGGGCAGGAACTGGGCTGGGGTCTCAGCTGGTGAGAACTGAAGTGGGGCACTGGCCGGGTCCACACTGGTTGGGTCCAGGATTCAATCCTCTGTCCCCGGGGCTGCAAAGTGAGCACTTAACCCACTGAGCCATCCCAGCTTCCCTCACATATGGCACCTTCCAGTTGGCCATGGGAAGAGCAGTTGCACCATGGAAATTAGCAAACACTACAAATCATGGTTTCCCCCTCACCAGTTGTTAAACATTTGCCTGTTTCTCAACTGCCCTGGGACTGAAACCTGTCTTCTAACTATACTGACCCTCTTGCTGATCTTATCCAGTCTCATGAATTTAAACACCATCTCACCAAGAAATAAATTGCAAGGAAAAAAAAAAAAAAAAAGGAAAGGGAGGAAGAACCTATATATTTTAAGAGGCATATCAACCAATTCCAAGACTGGACCATTTTTGGACCCAAATTCAAAGAAACCAACAGTAAAATATATATGAACAATAATTAGACATGACTAGATAATTTGGACATACAGAATTATTGTAATCCTGATACTGTTGTTTTAAGAGGGATCTTTCTCTTTGAGAGAATACGTAAATATGAATAAAATTATATAATGGCTGGAATTTGCCTCAAAATAATTTGGAGGGTCGGGAAGGTGGTGGGGGACATTGGTCATGAGTAGATAATTGATAATTGTTGAAACTGGGTGGTGGGTATATGGGGACTCAATATACCGTACTAATACTTCTATTTTAAAATATATTTGTAATAGTACTTACAAGAAAAAAAATTACGTTCCATCAGAATGCTGAAAACTCCCAAATTCACATCTTCTGCCTAGACTTCTCTGAATTCCAAACTCAAATACCCACCTAGTCTCACCAGCATCTCCACCTAGATTCAGACAGGTATCAAAAATTTGGAGCACCACACTCCCAAGATGCTTCTCCCTCAGTCTGCCCAACTTAAGTTAATACAACTTCAGCCTTCCAGTTGCTCAGGCTTCAAACCTTGGAGTCATCCTTGAGTCCTCCTTTCACCTCCCACTCCAATCCATCTGCAAATCCTATTGACTCCACCTTCCAAATTTAGCTAAAATCCCATTAATTCCCATCATCTCCACCACTCTCTTGTTCCAGGACACCACCATTGCTTGCCTGAATATTGCAATTACCAGACAGTCTCTTAACTGGCTGGCTGGTCTCTGTTTCCAATCTTGCCTCCTCCAATCTGTAACACATCAGGCAGAACTATCCTCTTAAAAAGCAAATCAGATCATGTTCTTTTCTGCTCAAGACTCTCCATTGGCATCCATGAACTTGTTCCCCACTCCTTTCCCTGCTCACTCTGCTCCAGCCCCACAGACCTCCTTACTCTTCCCACTCTTGCTTCAGACTTCCAAGATTGCTGTTTCCTTAGAACCTACTCCCTCCAGATTTCTGCATGGCTCCTTCTCTTCCCTCAGGTTTTTACTCATGTCACATTTTCAGTGCAGCCTTCCCAGATCATGACTTAAAATAGCAGCTGACACTCCTGATTGCTCTTCTTACCTTTTAAGCACTTTAAAAAAAAAAAAAAGAATAAAACTTATGAAGGGAAGCTGGGATGGCTCAGCGGGTTAAGCACTTGCTTTGCAGTCCCAGGGACCACGGATGGACTGGTCCTGGCCTGTGCAGACCCATATGCTGAACTGGGGTGTGCTTCCCATGTGGGAGACCCCCCGTTCGGTTCTCACCCTTCCAGTTCAGCCCCTGGCTCAGGGGGGAGTGCCTCCCATGTGGGAGGCCTCCAGCAGGGTTCCCACCCTGCTTGGCCCCCGCCCACCTGTGTGGAATGAAATTGTTGAAAACTGATGTACAACTATGGAGGCTGCTCTGGGCCTTCCCCCTTCTGTCTGTCTCTGTCAAAAACAATAAAATAAATCTTTAAAAATTTAAATATGCACAAAAGTTAAAAGAATAGCATAATCACATAATGTATCTGCCACTTAATTTCAGTTGATTTCAACATTTTGATAATTTTGTTTCATCTATCTCTCCTGACTCCCAAGAGTATTTTAAGGTAAACGCTAGACATTGTTTCTGTCATAAATATGCAGTATGTTTTATCACCTTCTCATATGCTATTTGTCTTAGGATACTTATTGTTTATCTTCCCTCATTATGTCAGCTCCATTAGAACATGGATTTTTGTTTTGTTCTCTCCTATGTCCCTATGGTATGGAACAATTTGAGGCATGCAGCAGGTGCACAGTAAATATATATTGAATGAATTAAGTTTACCAGTTCATAAGGGGCGTCAACTTCTGCTGGACCCTGTATAATGAAGAAGTTGGAAGAAGAGGAGAAACCAATAACAATGAATGTGTCATAATAATGGTTTTTTTACATTCAGAGGATGTCATGATTTATAGAGTTTTTACATATTAGTATTTTTTTTTTTAGAGATTTGTTTTTGGGGGAAGGTGAGGGAGAGAAAAGTGGGATGGCCCAGACCAGTCTCTATAGTTGTACATTATTTAGTTGTGAGATAGTTTCACTCCAGACAGGCAGATATGGGACTACATAGGGTGGAAACTGAACCCAGGGCCTCCCTCATGGAAGGCAAGAAACTATGTTGCTGAGCCATCCCAGTGGTTACCAGTTGCACTGCAGTTCAGCATATAGGTTTGCACAAGCCAGGGCTGGGATTTGATCCCCAGACCTCCAGGTTGCAAGGCAAACACTCAACCTGTTGAGTTGTTGGGGATACAGGCATCCCCAATAAGGAGAAAATATGTGTAAAATATGTATCTGAAAAGGACTGTTACTAAACATACAAAGAACCCTTAAAACTCAACAATAAGAACACACACGACTGAAAAATCAGAAAAAGATCTAAACAGATACCTCACAAAGAATATATAGACAGAAAATAAGCATATGAGAAAATACTCAACATCATGTCATTAGAGAATTACAAATTAAAAAATACATATTAGGATGGCTAAAACTTAACCTAGTCTCCATTCACTGTGACCTAGCGACTTCACAGGGTGGAAACATTCCCTTTTAGACTAAAGGCGGATATCTAAAGTGTGAAGGAAAGCTGATATCAGCAGCTACACACAATACCTGAAAAGAGGAGGCGTGGCGCCTTCGGCCTAGTGTTACTGTAAAAATAGTTAGGACTGTCCCTGGCGCCTGATTAAAATATTTAAATATAGCTGTTGGGCATTTTCCCCATACAACCTACTATATTTTATTTGTGATAAATATTCATACATTTTATTAATTTCTGGAGGACAAAAATTCCTCTGACTCATCTTGTTTCCACTGAGGTTGTATTCATACTGAGGTTCCTTTTGTCCCCAGCGCACTGTAAGCCCTCAATAAAATTTGCAACTCAGAATGACGTAGCTTTGCTTAAAAAAAGACAAAACAAAAGAAAACCAAAATTAAGAAACCAGGACCAAATTATTCTACCTCAAGGAGGCTTGGGGAATTTTTAATTTTTTTAAACTCAGGCACTTCAGTAGTTGCCTATTTTTCTGGGGGTGGTGCCGCATGTGGACCCGATGGACCCCGGCGAGGCCGCCATTTTGGAGTCTTCCTTCAGGATCGTCTACCGGCTTTTCAAGTAACTCTGCAGCCGCTCATCGCGGCTTTGCCCGGCAGAATGAATGTGATAGACCACGTGCGAGACATGGCAGCCGCGGGGCTACACTCCAACGTGCGGCTCCTCAGCAGCTTGTTACTCACAATGAGTAATAATAACCCGTGAGTTGAGGCGGGAGCGGCCTGTGGCTGAGGAGAAAGCGGCGCCTGTTTGGGAGCAAGGGCTGAGGGGGCTTGGGGACTGGCGGGGAGGAGCGGCTGCGGGTCCCAGCTGAGGGTCAGGGATCAGCGAGGGCCCTGTCGGGCGGAGCCGAGTTAGGAATGCAAGTTGAGTTCACTGGGTTCCCGCGTTGTGTCCGGTGCTGGACGGCGGCTTCTAGGAATAGAAGAATGAGACCCTGAGGACGACCCTCGCGAGGGTTTCTTGAAAGTTGGGAGCGCAGGGTTTCCTGAGGTACCTGTCACCGGGCATAGCGACTGTCACATCTCTAGCTTTACTCCACCCTTCTTAGCCCCTTCCTGAAGAACGTTTACACCCTCGCTGAAGCTGAGAGGCTGGTTTTCTTTTTTAAACCTGATTTTATGTATACCTTTGTCCCATCTCTGAGACCTGTTTTTCCCCTTGAGTATAGTTTACTTTCTCACCTGGCAAACCCCTGAAAACGGGAAACTCTTGATGGGTAGGAGTGGCACCTTTTTAAGGACTTTTAAGTGCCCCTTTCATGTTTTCAGAGCTGCCATTGTTTTTGAAAAACGGGGCTCTTTCCAACCTTGAGAGCTTGTCGCTCCCCTGCTTAAATTTCTCCATTGTGCTTGAAGTTCTTCCCCATGGCCAAGGGGGCCAAACATCTTTCTCCCCAACTTAATCTCATAGACTTGCTCACTGTACTCCAGCCTCCCTGGCTATTCATTCTGATCCTTGAACAGACCAAGCTCGTTCTCAACTCAGGGCTTTCGTATTTGCTGTTCTACTTAGAGTCCTTACGTCAAACATGCCTCATTCAGGTTTCACTTAGCTATCCCGTAAGAATTGTTCCTTACCCTCACTCTTCTATCCCTTTGCCCTGTTTTATATTCTGCATCACTTTTTTTTTTAATTGAAAAATAGTTGACATGTAATGTTATATTAGTTTCAGGTGTAAAATATAATTTGGTATTTGTATGTATTGTGAAATGATCACTAAGTCTAGTTAACATCCATCACTACAATGTAAATTAAAACTTTTTTTTTCTTGTGATGAGAACTTTTGAGATCTCTGCATATTAACATCTAAGCACAGTACCTGTGTGCAGTAAGCACTCACACATTTATTGAATATGCTAAGGAGTACATAAAACCTTAGGGAGGTGAAATACCCTGTCCAATTTCACACATTTAATAAATGTAGGAGCCATGATGTCTGGATTTTGGTCCTTTTGACTCTTTAAGTTCTCCATTCTGACCTACCATAGCCTGCTGCCTCTAAATCAAGTATGTTCAACCTTTTGACTTCCTACGGCTAACATTGGAAGTACAGTATAAGAATTATCTTGGGCCACACATAAAATACACTAACACTAATGGTAGCTGATGAGCTAAAAAAAAAAAATTGCAGAAAGTGTCAGTGTTTTAAGAAAGTTTACGAATTTGTGTCGGGCCTCATCAAAGCTGTCCTTGGCAGCATGTGACTGCAGGTTGGACAACTTTGCTCTAAATGGCATTGTAATTGAATCTTCTACTCAGGGTGGTGCTGATTGCATTTGGCCTACTTTTGAAGCTGTGTAGGTCAGAAAAGAAAGTCCTCGTTAAGTACCTGCGATATAGCTGCTGCTCCCTATTTTATTTCCATTAGTGTGCTTTTGGACCTCACTATGTGCTACCCATCATTTTGCCACAATCCACTTAGTGTTGACAGGAAGGAACCTGGTCTCTGCCAGCCTTCTGTGTTTATTCTGGAGCCTTTCACTTTGTTTTGAGTGATTTGTCAAGGCACACATTTCCACCATTGGGAATTTATGCACTAGTCATTATTCTTGGTTCTTGGAGATGTTACAGGATAGAAGCAGTTTGATCATCTGACTAGACTTCTTCATATTAGGTTAAGCTGGCAGCTTCCTAGCTTCAGGAGGCATTTAAATTCTGACCTTTATTATTTACATTTTAAATTTTCTTATTCAATTGGCAATACAACACAGTAAAAAAAAAGAAAAAGAAAATTCAGAGCAGAAGGGTCATGCATGTAAGTGTCCCTGAATCTTGAATCTCACCCCATCTCCCTTCTGCAGAGGCAAACAATTATTAAGTCTCTCATGTATCATTCCAAGAGATAACTTGTGTATGCATAAGTGGATACGTATGTTACAATGTATAAATATCTGAATGCTTTCTCTGAGAATAGTAACATTTTCTGTCAAATCTTATTTCTCATTAAATACATAGACTCTCAGAGCTGGAACAGCTCTTACCTATCTGGACTATACCTTTCAGTCTTTAAATTTCCTTTGTAACTTTATATCTAATATTTAGACTTCCTGTCTTTTTTTTTTTAAGATTTATTTTCTTATTAAAATAAAATTCACATAACCACAGACTTCACTCTTTTAAGGAATACATTTCTGTGGTTTTAAATATGTTCACAGAGTTGTGCAACCATCACCACTGTTTATTCCAGAACATTTTTATTACCCCAGAAAAGAAATGATTGTATTAGTCATGCACCAATCCCACTTCCCCTGGTCCCTGGCAGCCACTAATCTATGCTACCTATTCTTGAGTATTCATCATTTGTTGAGAAATGAACTGTCTACAGGGTTCTTTGACTCTTGACTGTTCTTTCATTTTAAGCAGCTGTAGCTTTTACCTATCAAAGAAAAACATGTACACTCCTCTTGGAAAGGAGTAGATAGAGGAGTGGGATTGAAGATTAAAAATGTGAGTTTCCTATTAAAAATGGTAGCCATCTTCTAGGCAGTTATAACAGTTGTGAGCAATATTTAAGGTTAAAAAAATGTTGAGGGGAAGCCGGGATGGCTCAGCGGGTTGAGCGCTCGCTTTGAAGGCCCGAGGACCAAGGATCGAATCCTGGCTCCGGCCCAGGCGGACCCACATGCTGAACTGGGGGGTTCCCTCAGTTCAGTTCTCTCTCTGT
>PVKE010042812.1:0-13603 GCA_004027555.1 Craseonycteris thonglongyai
GCATGGATGCTGGTTAACTGAGTCTACTTACACTTACCCGGCATCTACCAATCCCCATGCATGCCAGTTAACTGAGAGTCTACTGTCATATTTTGTGATGCTGGTCAGTGGATGAATATAAATATGTTTTGTCAATATTTTACCTTACCCAGATATCTGTTGAAGTTGAGCTAAACTAGGAACACACAAAAATGGCTCCAAACACGCCACATGCATTCTTTAATTGTATTTTCCTGAATCTGCCTGAAGGCAGTCTTTTAGCAGATGTCCTAACCGTATGGAACTGTCCTATAAATTAATTTTTATAACTCACAGATTGAGAATGTGTTTAATGGAAACATGCCCCCTGGATACATATGTGTTGTTGACACTTTTCGTATAAACAGCTAGAAGTGTATCGTAGCAAACACATCTCAGTAGTGCCTCCTATAGAGATAGTTAGATGGAAAGTTCATTCTTTCTTCTCTGGGGCGTTGCTCAGACATTCTTCTTCTATCACTTAGCCACGCAGTATGTCAAAATACTACACACTCTTGGCTTTGAGCACTTCAGTCTTCTCATGGGAGCCTCTGCCTTGACTGTTTTTTGTTCTTGTTTTCTATCTGAATAGAGAGGCAGATTTTTTTTTCTTCCTGTCCTACATCTCTTATTACTTCATTTACCTCCTTGAAGTCTTACTCTTTATGTCCTTTCAACTGTCACAATAGATGACCATGAATATTGAGATTTTGAGATAACTAATTATCTCCATTCAAGCTCCATGTTAGTGGGTTTGTCTTCTCTAATGTGCTGTTTCCTTCCCTGCGGAGATGTACAACTTATTCAGTGATTCTCGAAAAGTTGCCTTTTAGACTTCTATCAGATTCAAGTTAAAAACTGATAACACGAACAGTAATAATAAGGCCAGAAGCTGTGTTTTACAAAATCTTTGTTGATTTCTCACATACATATATATATATATATAGTGGTAATGAAAGGATATATATTTGATTATATTAGTTAACATTTTTATTTTTAAAATATATTATTATTATTTTAAATCTGTATGCCTCCTTAATGCCTGGGCACCTTTAGGATTATAATGTCACATTTCACCAGCATCTGAGCAGGGCTGAGAGTTGAGATTGTTGTACACATTGAAGAAATCCAGAAGTATATCTTTTACAACCACATAAAAGCATTCTGCACTCTAAACTGTTTCATATCCCATACTCTCCCCCTATTTACTTCTTTAGCTAGTTTTTCTTGTAAGTATTTAAGTTTTGTTGTTGATTTTAATCAGTTTTCTCTCACCTTAAAATGATGGGAACAGGCCCTGAGTAAAACAGTGACCAATGAAGTAGGAAGAAACCTAAGAGAGGGTGGTGTCCCAGGCGTGGAGCGATAGTGCCCAGTCTGATGACAGCCGGTGTGAGGAGGACTGCGAAGGTGCCATTAACTTAATAATGTGGTAGTCATTTCAGTGGATTGGTGGTGTCAGTATATAGTAGACATAAATGTAAGGATGAAGGAAGGAGAAAAACTGCATGCAAGGAGCATAGTTAACTCATTTAGGAAATTTAGTAGGAAGTAGAAACAGAGAAATGGAGCTGTGAACACAGAGGGTCAAGCAGGCTAGTGGGGGTTATTTTTGTTTTCCCTTTAATGGAAAATATTACTGCTTTTTCTTTCCTGATTGAAAAGTAATGATTCAAGAGAGAGGGAGCCATGTGCACCAGTAGGTGGGAGGGGGTAGAAGGCAGGGCAGGCTTGGTCTTTAAAAGTGCCCATAGTTAATTCACACAGGTGAGAGAAAAGGCAGGTCGCATATGCATGATAATGGGCAAACTGTTGGTGTGAGAAGATTTCAAAGGAATCTTCTGATCACTTCTACTTACTCCATGAAAAAGGAAGCGATGATTTTAGCTAATTTATGGAAAGCCTTTGCAGAGAATATAAATCCTTCAATTCCATTCCAGTACAACTACCAAACATACCTTTGTCCTGATACCTTTCCATGCATTCATTTCACTTGCTGTTTGTAAACCCTCTCACTCAACTCCTTCCTTCCTCTTATCTATATTATAGCTTTCAACTCAATCCAGTACACCCAAAATAAGAAAAAGGTTGCAGGGTATATTTGAAAATAGTGAATGAGTGTGTGTGTGTATTTGTGTGTGTGGTAATTTTTTTCCTCCTCAATTATGCCTCAGAAATCAGATGTTCTGTATGACTGAGCAGATGTCCCTGGGGCTCTGGATCAGTCTCCTTGGCCAACAGCTAAGTTTAGGTACAGCAACAGTGAGGATTCAGATTCACCTGGTACCCTGAGCGTCCAGCCTCAGGGCTTTCCACCTGAAGCCTCACCCATAGCAAGAATAACCCTTGAGCTTCCATCAGTCTGGGACAAGAGCTAATGAATAATCTAAGTGATAAGTCTTCCTCATTCATGAAATTGTTTCAGTGGATAGAGGTGCCAGTCTCACCGTGCAGGGGCATTTCAGATGGCTGTGTTGTATACTCATGAGGGTTTGAATAAGATGAGCCCTATGCTCCCCCTGGTGATGTTGTGAACACCCCATCTTATTCTTTTTCCCTTCTCTTCTCTCTGCCCCTCACTCTCCTTTCTGGAATGACTTCTCAAAGAGACAACCTGAGCCCAAGTACTCAACTCAGCCTCTGTTTTTGTGACCATTAAAACCATGGGGGGAGGGAGGCATATAATAAAATATTAAAATAAATCTAATGTAGAAAACTGTACTTGGAAGCTGAATTTTATTCTGAAACTCCCTGGTTGCCACAGCTCAAGAAAAAGTGATGGACAAATAATGACTATTTTCTTCTTATTAAAAATAAAAAAGCATACTGATTGATTTGGCAGAATATTTATCTCTTGGGAAAATTAGTAGAAAAAATAGTCAAACTTGGATAAGATATAACAGTGATATGGTGTGGCAGACATATCGTCACATCTCATCATCAGGAAAGCTGAGGATTTGATGCTGACTATGCATGCATAACTTGGGCATTTTGGCAGATGACCAAACTCACATGACACATTTCCAGTTGATCATCTGTGTGTTTTAGGTCAATCCAAAATGTAAAATACGTTATACCATAATACTGCTATTTAAAATTTGGATAGCTTTTTTTTTTTAAGTAGCATACAAAAATTTGATGAACTATTTTCTCTTGTTCAGACTCTAAAATAAGCTGATAATGCTTTCATTTGCCAATTTTCATTTATTTGCCAATTAAGTTGGTAAACTCTTCACCTCTTGGGAAATGGGGTACACTCTAGACCTGGAAAGTTATAAAAAGGCAAAGCATGTCATACCTCAAACAACACTGTCTTTCAGGTTTAAATGAAGATCTCTGCTGAGATAAGAATGCCTGGACTAATTAAAAAAGATTGCTTATTATTTGCATAACAACCTTACACAACCAGAGGTAAGAAAACTAATGCCTAATATTTGTGTAGAGGTGTTCAGTCTATAAATAGTGGCTTTATTACTAGCAGAAGCTTTTAGTAATACAGTGCTCCTAGTTTGCAGAATGAGTTTTTTTCTACATCTAAGACCTACCGGTACTTCAAATACTGTTTCAGAGCTTCCTGGGTATGTTACCCACTGTATCAATGAGGGTTCAAGCAGAGAAGCAGAACCAGTAGGAGGCTCACCTTATTGTGGAGGTTGACTAGACAAATCCAGAATCTGAAGAACAGGTTGTCAGGAAGGGCTGGTGAGAATACTTTGCATGGAGTTAAGCTACGGCCCACAAGTGGAAATTTCTTTTTTTTTTGGCAATTTCTTCTCGAGGGAAGCCTCAGCTCCACTCCTAAGGCTTTGCAACTGATTGAATCAGGTCCACCAAGATTATCTCTGAAAATCTCCCTTACTAAAGTCAACTGACTATAGTCAAGACACATGTACCAAATACTTCCCTAGCAACACCTATATTAGTGTTTGTTTGACTCACTGGGATCGGTCTCCAAGCCCAGCTGGCACATCACACTGATCATCACACCCCTAGAAAAGGATTATAAACTTCAGTGACACAGCAGCAGCCTGGCAAAGCTTGTTTGGATAAAAGTAAGAAGAAAAAAAAAAAGAACCGTGAAAACCTCTCCTCTTGGTGGTATCTTTCTGAGGAAAGGCTTTGCAGTTTACATGGTCCATTATTCATGTACAGCACTAATCTTAGGTGTCCTAATGCCTTCAACCAAAGTGTCTCAGGGTCTGCAGGGATTCATGATTTAATTGCACATATTCCCCCAGAGAATCCTTAGTGACACCATTCTGATTTTCTAGAAGATCTTCGAGTAGCTAATATCAAGAAGATATAAAAATTCTCTAATTTGGGGGAAACCCCAGTGACATAACCATGGTCTCAGAAGACATTAGCATTGGCCAGATTTCTGGAGCGTAGATGAGAAACACCTGGCGTGCTACATGGTACCTATTCTGAAGGCTGTGACACTGGCTTTTATGAAGATGATCTGACATTCTGGGAGGTCACTAGCACAGATTTCTTTTTTATATATCTTTTTATATTTATAGAGAGTAATTATTTTATCTTCAGTGCATATTTATTTCTATTTTACTTTTGACAGATAGAGAGAGAGACAGAGACAGAGACAGCTAGAGAACCGAACTGTGGGAACTCCCCAGTTCAGCATGTGGGTCCGCCTGGTCCAGAGCCGGGATTCGATCCTCGGTCCTCGGGGCCTCAAAGCGAGCGCTCAACCCACTGAGCCGTCCCGGCTTTTCCCTTAGCACAGATTTCTAAAGCAATCTCTTACCTTCTTGAATTCTCATGCTTGAGGTTCCTCATATAAATTTCAAAGCCTTACTTGCCTTCCTAAAATAATTCACTCTTCTGAAAAGGTTATCTGGCTCAGCAATGACAAATATTAAAAAAAAAAAAATAAGGATGGCCTGGCTGTGTTGTATTAATGTGGTATTAGATGTGCAGGTTCCTGGTTGTCATTGGAACAAATGGTATGACTTTATTGTTTATAGTAACTAAATCTGGGAAACATAATTCTGAGAAATAAAACGGAAGTGGGATGGAGGTACAAAGTTGATACTGCACAGCTTGTCTTGAAAATCCCTTGTGGGTATGAAAAACCCAAAGCAAAAATGTAAGGGTTAACAGTGAATTAAAAATTGCCTTTGAGTCTACTATCTCTTTTTATGCTCATAATTTCCCTTCATTTCATATTTGTGTGTTAGAAAACTTCTGTTGATGACAGTGTGAAGTAGTTCATCATCATGATTTGTTTTCTCTTTGTCATTGTTTGTGATGAGGATTATGCCTTTCAAAATTTTCATATTTCATTTCTGAGTTTTCCTATAGCTTGTTTTACTGCAAGTGTTAGAGGAATGAAGAACTGCTGCCCATGCAGAATAAAAAAATATGCAGTGCTAATCAGCTTGGCTTATTACCAAACTATACTCACAGCTGAGTTTTATGTAGGATTTTACATTTTACTGATTTTCTAAATATTTTTCTACATTATCTTTTTAAATAAGCACAATTATGAAGTTAAAGTAATAAGGAATGTTCCAAATAAAAGAGTTGGAACTAACATATACTTTAAAATGTACTTTACCTTCCAATAGGCATTCAAGGAAACCAACTACACATTCTATGATCAAATCAAATACATTTCTAGAAATTTGAATGTTCTTCAAAGCCTGCATAAAATATTTTTGTTTACTTTTGAAGAGATAAATGAAATATATACATGCACATATAAATAAAGTTTGAAGTTAAGCCTCAAGCATAGGTAAGTTATCAAATGAATAACTCTATCTTTGACCAATAAATTATGAAGTTAAAGCCATATATGGGTATGTATTACTTAACTGAATCTGGAAATAATTTTCAAGAGGATTTCCCAAAAGGTTTCTTGAAGTATAATACATGTATGTGTCCTTGCAGATTACAACACCAACTTGGATATACAGTAGACTCATAGTGAACCAGCCTCCATGGGGATTGTTAGATGTCAGATAAACGTAAGTAGACTCTTCGTTAACCAAAACTCAAGCAACCAGCACTCTCAAGCAACTGGTTGCTTGAGAGTGCTAGTATCATTTGATATATTCATTTTCGAATGTGACTTTATATATGTAACAATTTTTTAGGTGCATTAAAATTACATTTATATAGCTTAAAATTACCAATTCATTGTCACTCTACTAGGGAGTCTGATAAGATGAATTATTGGTAGAAAGTTCTGTTGTTCACTCATATGTAGTTCTTTTCTCCTTCTAGACACATGGCTAGATTTCGGTTTTCCACATGCTTGTAATTGAGCAGGACCCTGTGACTAATCCTGGACAATAGGTTGTGAGGAAAAGTAATATACGAGTAACTTATCAGCAGTGTTAGTGTCAAGCCCATGTACAATTTCTGCCTGTTTTTCTGCTGTACCCAAGAAGACCATGTGCTCCACAGGATGCAGATAAAAGGTTGTGAAACACACAACAGCTTATGCTCTATGTCATTATGGAGCCAAGACCCTCCAGCCCATTCTTGACATGTTGGGTGAACAAGAAAAATCTTTTGTTGTCCTCAGGTATGGAGTCTTTTTATTTACCTGTTAACTCTGTGCAATGATGAAACCTAGCCAGACTAATAATATAATTATTTGTATATTTCATTACCTTAGACTTTAATGAACTTAGGTGTTATTTGATCCTATGGTGAGACCTAATTAACATTTCAGTTTTATCTTGCATGGCCCCTCTTTCACTACCAGGTATCAATTATCAGGTGCAATACTGACGGATAATTTAAGTACTGTGGTGAGTATGCAAAGGGACCTAGTTATTTTTATGGTTGAGTGGGAGAAGGCAGTCTTAAAAGACATATAAAATACAAAACTCTTTATTCTACTAGGTTGATGAAGAATTATTCTCTGGAAGTCTTATTAGGAACTAGTTTTCCAAATTTCAGTTCAAATGCAATTCATAGGCAATGTTTTATCTTATAGAAGATAACGCCAAATAAATAGCCAATTTTATCATCACACTGAGAGAAGACCCCTGACAATATTGGGAAGTACTCTGTGAAAGGAGTTATCATTTAGGAAAGGTCCAGAATATATCTCAGTCTTGTTCTGGGCTAACATTCCTGTGTGAAAATGGACATTCTATAAAAAAGATGTGTCATGAGGAAAGAAGGAAGAAAAGGAGGAAGGGAAGGAGGGAGGGAACCTGAAAAGAGCTAAAGAAGTAAGTGATAATGTGGAAGGGTGTCCAAACATACCTGTTTCATACTGTTTTTTGAAATTGATCTCACTGCCTACACTGACTTTGATTCTGTTATTCTGGTTTCTTTGTCTCCATGCTCCTAGGTCACCTATGAAGCATTCTGAAGAAGTAATTGTCCATTTATTTCACTGAGGATGCTAATAAAGATTCATCAACACAAACTAGTAATTATAGCAATCCCTTTTTGCAGATTTTGCTGCCCAAACCACCTCATGCTAGCCACAGTTTTTAAATGGATAGATTATAAATACCTCAAACCTAATCAATTTGTGAGTATTTTCTATTATTTCATCAGTGGTTATGCTAACCTTCTACCTCCAATTAGAGAGATATTAGATTTTGTGAGACTGTCTTAATATATTTAAAGAGCTTTTAAAAATATCAAATTGCAAGTAATAGCTGTATAATGATCTAATCAAAATAAGCTATAGAAATTAAGATTGCATCAGAAAATATATTCATAAGATAGAAAGAGCATTGTTTCTATTTTAGTAAAGACACTACTTGAGCTAAAGTAAAAATTTTATTGTCTTAGTGGTGCTGTTTTTATTTTAACAGAAATCATCATCATACATTTATAACTATTGGTTATATAAGTAAATATATATGAAATCATCAATGTTAAAATAATTATATAGTCATAATCATAGTGAGAATGAGTTAAAAACTCCAGCAAAAGTCACATACATAACAAATATTTTATTCCTTAATATAAACACATAGTTTTTGTCAAATAAATAAAAGTGAGTTACTGGATATTATAGATACTTGAGTGTTATTTTTCGGAACTCAGACTGAACTATAATGCCTCTGGGTGTCTAAACATAATGATAGAATAGCATTCCGAACTCAGCCATGCCAGAAACCAAATGAGACAGGAAATAAAGCAATTTCCAGTACTTTTATTTTCAGCCTCGGTTTCAAGGTTTTCTTTTGGAAATCTGTAGTGTCATGCATGCGAATGTTGTGTAGCTTTTATGAATAATCTATTCAAAATCTCTTTGAAAAGTTCTAATTTGTTCCAAGGTCCCTGAGAGTCACTGTCAAACTTGAGGTTATAACACAGAGAGAAATGATGAAATCATAATACCCCTTTGTGTTAGTTTGCTAGGGCTGCCATAACAAAATACCAGACTGTTCATCTAATGGCCTCACCTTCAAATAAGAAAGGCCAATTCTTTTTCTACGTAAATCACTATTGTCTCAACTCTCTTGTTCATTTAGAAAGTCTTAACAGCCATATTTTCCCAGAACACAATTAAATCTCTCCAGCTTTATAACTATACTCTGTATTTATCAACACTACTACTCATAACTATGGTCCTATTGAACGTGATTTTTCTGAATTTGGTTCCTGTCCATATAGTCTGGTTATAGATTCTCAAAGAATAAGTATAACTTTAGTCAAGATGTCTTCCGTCTCTACCTGCCTGTGCTTTTGCACTCCACAAATGTGTATTGAATCCCTCTTGTGTGCTACACATCATGCTAGATTCTGAGGATAAAAAGCTGAATAAGATACCATTCCTACTCTCCAGAAGACAGGAATTCATTGAAGCAGAATTTACAAAACATCTTTTCAACTCAATGTGGGAAGTGCAAGAGGCTTCCAGGATCTGTGTCAGTTCTGTACTGCATGACCCTGCTTCACTGACCAGAGCCAACTGGAGCAGAGTTGGACCTCCGAACCAAGCTTGGGCAATCGGTGTTTCTCCTCAGATTTTATAATATGGACCAAGAGGGTTGAGTTAGTCTTTGCAGTGATTAAAATTTAAATACAGCACTCAAGATCTGTGGGGCAGCTACATTTTGCCCATATGTGCCCCCCAAAGACTGAAAAAGTTTGTTTTCTAAGAAAAAATAGATAGGGACCTGACAGGCAAACAAATAAATAAAATAAACAAACAAACAATAAACCCACAGACTAGGTGGCTTAAACAACTGAAGTTTACTTTCTTATAGTTCTGGAGACACAAAGTACAAGATGAAGGTATTGGAAGGTTTGGGGTCTCCTGGAGCCTTTCTCTTGATTTGCAGATGGTCACATTTTCTGTGTGCCCTCACATGGCCTTTTTCTTCTGGATAGTCACTTCCATGGTGTTTCTTCCTCATTTGCTAAGGCTGCAGTCATAATGTACCTTAATCATAATGCCACATTAAAGGCCCTATCTCCAAATATAGTCACATTGGCATTTAGGGCTTCAACATGTGAATTTTGAGGGGACACAAGTCAGTCCATAACACCCTTTAAATAAAATATTAAGAAACATTCTGATCTTTAAAATAAAAAAAAAGATGTAGAAACAAATTTCTCTTTATATCTTGTTTTAACACATTTCCCATATTTATCAATTTTCTTTGAATTAAGAAAAAAAACAAACCACACATACAATCATAGAATGGTATATAAATACATTGGGTACTTAAAAAATAGGGTTATACTTGCAATGATAAGGAGGGAAACTGTATTAAAAGACAAAATTCTAGGGGAAGCCAGGATGGCTCAGCGGGTTAAGCACTCGATTTGCAGCCCTGGAGACTGAGGATCAAATCCCAGCCCTGGCCTGTGCAGACTCATGTGCTGAACTGGGGTGTGCTTCCAATGCAGGAGGTCCCCAACCCAGTTTCCGCCCTGTGCGGCTGCCGCCCATCTGTGTGGGACATAACCATGTCGGAAAATGATGACATACAACTATGGAGACTGCTATGGGCCCTCCCCCTTCTCTCTGTCTCTGTCTCTCTGTCAAAAATAATAAAATAAATCTTAAAAGAATAAATAAATAAAATTCTAGAGTTTCAAGAAAATTTTCCATACAGGGGCCTCCTAACATCGGTAGCAGACGTTGCCAGGGCTCTGGCCAGGACCCTTGGATCATTCAGTATGCTCCAGTTTATTTTATATTATGCACTGTTAGATAGCAGAATTACTAACAAAAACAAATGATTAACCTTCCTGTTGAAATTAAAGGAGGTAGCAGCACCAGATAAGTGAGATAAGTGACATCACATTCACTTCTGACAGAACTAGGCCTCTTTATAGGGTCACATAAAGAACTCAGACTAGCCTTTTGTAGTTCAGGGACATCGCCAGGTTAATCAGTAATATTTTGTTTTGTAGCACAGTTAACCAAATTGCTAATTATTATCTTAAGTAGAAAATGAAACCCAGGACAGAACTTACCACATTTCCAGAATTAAAGTTAAAGTAGACTACACTAGTGAAAAAGCACTGAGTTAGGTGAATTAAGAAGTGTGCATACAAGTTCAAGCTCTAGTGCTTGTCACTAGTCATTAGTGTGACCGTTTTGATGAATCAAGATCAATTTAATAACAGCAAAGTCATGTTCGGCTGAATTTCTCATGATAATGTTTTTCTTAACTGATGAAATTTTTATATAACTGATTTGATGAGTTGACTCCATCAAGATATCATATCATTCTATGTATGTAGTTAGAACTTACCTAGCTTTTCTATATCTCATTTTTCTCTAATAAAAAAAACAAAAACAAAAAACAGATCCTTTCTGATTTATTGCAGTCATGCTCTTATTCTTTGGGAGTATGTTTCTCTTTATAGTTTTAGAATCATCATAAGGACATCTGTGTAGACCAAAATTGTGTGGCTATGATAATTTTGTTCTCATCTGTTAATGCTTAGTGGCATTATATTAGTGATTACTACATATGGAGCTATGACCTCAGGAATATTTTAAAGATATTTAACAAAATTTAACTGACATACATTAAACTGTATTCCTTTTTACATATAGTGCTATGAATTTTAAGAAATACATATCATTGTATAGCCACCACAGTCATTCCCTCCTGATTTCCTCTGGCAGTCAAATCTCCCTATTATATTTCAACCCTGGAAATCACTTGTTTATTCTCTGTCCCTATAGATTTGCCTAGAATGTCATAAAAATAGAAGCATAATGCATGAAGCCTTTTGAATTTGACTCTTTTCACTTATAAGGAGCATTTGGATCATTTTCAATTCTTTGGAAAATATTAAAAAACTGCTTGTAAACATTCCTGTATACGATTTTGGATGAACATAAATTTTTGCTTATTTTGGACAAATACCTAGGAGTGGGATTGAAGTGTCATATGGTAAGTATATGCTTAACTCTAAAAAAATCTGTAAAATTGCTTTAGAAAGCAACTGGACCATTTTGCGTTCCTATCAGCAATGCAGAAGAGATCTGGTTACAATGCAACCTCACCAGAACTTGGTATTTTCAGATTTCTTCTTAAAAATTATTTCAGCTGTTCCAATAGTTGTGTAATTTGTATCTCACTGTGGTAGAGAATATAGGTATCACCACAAATATAGTAAGTCTTAAAATTAGTTACCGGTAATATTAACCTACCAACTTTGCTCTTTTTCAAAATGTATTGACCATTATAATTCATTTACTTCTCCATATACATTTTAGAGTCAAGCTTTTTGATACTAACAAAAAACCCTGCCAAAACTTTGATTGAGATCATGTTAAATCTATTGATTAATTTGGAAAGACTTGGAATCTTAATAACCGAATCTTCCAATCTATGAGCAAAGTATATCTCTCCGTTTGTTCAAGTCTTCTTTTTTAAAACCAATATTTTTGTAGTTTTTATCATATAGATCCTATATATACATATACTTTTTAAAAAAGATTTATACCTAAGTATTTGCATTATGGCGCAGTGAGAAGGGAACTTTATTTCAATGCTTAGTTGTTCTCTGCTAATATGTAGAAATATAATTTTGTGTTTTATATATTCACATGCATCATTTTACCTACTAAATTAACTCGTTAGCTGCAAGAGCTTTTTTGTATATACCATAGGAATTTCTGTAGACTATCATGTTGTTCGTGATTAACAACAGCTATATTTCTTCTTTCAAATCTGTATGCCTCTTATTTTCTTTTGTTGTCTTATCATACAAGCTATGACCTCTAGTCCAATGTCTCAGTTTGGTCTTAACTCAGCAAGAAAGGGAGAGTCCATATAAAAAAATTAAAGACAGTTACTGGGTAAAATAAAACCATTTCATTTGTATAGCTTCACTAAATTAAGATGAACTATACTATATTAAGCATTTGAAATTTGGTTGGTAGGCAATGAGAAAGTATATACTGATAAATAAATAGCTCTCAAAAAATGTTGTCATGCACAGAGACCTATGGACACACTCAATAGCTTGGTGTTTGCCTGAAAGAAGGAGAGGAGGGGGGAGGGAGAGTGGGAGGGGAGGCGGGAGAGGACACCAGCATTATGGACACACTCAATGGTTTGGTGGTTACCTGGAGAGAGGGAGAAGTGGGGAGGGAGAGTTGTGGGGGGAAGTGGGAGTGGGCACCGGATATATGGTGTTGGAGGGGGAGCTGATTCTGGGAGGTGGGCACATAATACGATGCATGGGTGATGTGATGTGGACTTGTACATCTGTAAACTATCCAATTGTTACCAACCACTGTCACCTCATTAAATTTAACAATAAAAAAAAAAAAAAGAAAGAAAGAAAATAAAATTCTGAAAAAAAAATGTTGTCATGAACTACAGCAAAAATGTAGTCCGGTTGTGAATAGGGACAAACTAGGGTCCAGACAGGAGCCAGGTAAAGAGTGAGCAGAGGCAACGGCCCTCTGCACCCAGCACCCTTCCTCAGGAAATAGAAATCCAAGAAAGAGCAACAGAACTTCAGCCCCTTCTCTGCTAACAGTTGTACGTGAAGGAATCCTAATCTAGAATATTGGGATGATAAGGCTACTAGAGTGAAAGAAGCTGCAGATATAATAGATGGATAATGAGTCAATATTTTTACAAATACAAGAAGTGGGGATGGCTCAGTGAATTAAGCACTCACTTTGCAACCCTGAGGAGCAGGGATCCGGCCGGTGTGGACTCATATGCTAAACTGGGGAGTGCCCCCAGTTTGGTTCTCACGAGGGTGAGACCCCAGCCTAGTTCCTGCCCTGTGCAGCCCTGTGCCCACCTGTGGAATAAAACTATGTGGAAAAACCGATGATGTGCAATTATGGAGACTGCTCTGGGCCCTCCCCCTTCTCTCTGTCTCTGTATCTCTCTCTCTCTGTCAAAAACAATAAAAATAAATGTTTAAAAATATTTTTTTTTTTTATCTTTTCACATTTATAGAGAGAAATTATCTTTTTGTCTTCAGTGCATAGTTATTTCTATTTTACTTTTTGACAGATAGAGAGAGAGACAGAGACAGAGACAGTTAGAGAACCGAACTGTGGGAACTCCCCAGTTCAGCACGTGGGTCCTGCTTGGGCCGGAGCCGGGATTCGATCCTCGGTCCTCATGGCCTCAAAGCGAGCGCTCAACCC